>JZLH01S0029138.1:3976-22886 GCA_001188425.1 Eucidaris tribuloides | reverse complement strand
ATGTTTTGGTGTGCAAATCCTTAACGCAATCTTAAACAAAACCAATACTGCATACAAGACTCACATTTTTCACATTAATTGTGGAATCAATCAGGGTTGTCACTACACTGGTCGGTGCTGGTCGGGAGTAACCAGTACTCAACCAAATTAGTCAGCCTCAAGGGAATTTAAGGCCTTGCAAACCAGCATTAGAATGCCAAGTTAACCTTTCTGTTCTTCAAAGCAGCTATAAAATGCCACTATTGAAACTTGATTAAGTATTATGATTAAAATTATTTTCAAATTTAGCTCACACTAAATTCTGGCAGGTGATAACTCTAAAATCAATACCTGGTAATTTTGCGTTTCTGTTGTGATTTTGTGATGGTGTTCTCCTCATCTCTCTTCTTCAGCACCTGGAAGTTGTATTCCAGCTTCTCTTGGTTCAGTTGGTAGGTGGCCTTCATTTGCTGCAGTTGCTGCTCAAGACCTATGAGTGTGTACAAGGGAGATATGATCACCAGTCAGCTTTGATTTAGCTCAAGAGCTGCACACGGGGATGGCAGGAGACGTAGTATCCCCCCCCCTAAAAAAAAAGAACGTCAAAATATAAGAAATCAGTTTTTCTTTTTGCAGTGTAATTATAAATTAGGTTTTTTTTTCATGTTCGACAACACCCCCTCAAAGTTTTCATCCTCCCTAACATTTTACACTGGCACCACCCCTGTTTTTGCTTACTTTCCAGTTGCTGTAGACGTATGAAATACCCATAAAATGCCCAGATTAACCAAACACCAATAAACCACACTGGGTATGAGTAAATGCCATAAATTTTTGACATACCTGGACGTCCGTTTCCAGTTTGATCTTGACCATGTTGTACTCCTCGGCATCCTGTATCCTGAGGTGCTGGATCTGCTGCTCATACTCCTCCACCCTCTTCTCTCGCTGCTTCATGTAATCCACCTCCTGGTCCCTGCGGCCATCCATGGATTGTGCCCACTTCCGCCGGTTGGAATCCAACAGCTCCTCACGTTCCGTTTCAAAAGCTTTCTGTAAATTAAGAGCGCAAATTAACCCTTTAGCCACTGAAGACTCTGTAGATAATGGCTTATGGTTCCCTGGAAGGTAAAGCAATATTGCCCTCAACGGTGCACAAAAGACGGGCGTACAACGTATACTAGAGTGCAATTTACGTACGGGCGGTTTCGGGAGTAATACGACGGGCGGTTTTGGGCGTTTCAGTGAACTACGGGTGTACAATCGATACTAAAGCACATTTTACGGAAGGGCAGTTTCGGGCGGTCTAGGAAGTAATAAGAGGGGCGGTTTCGGGCGATTCAGGTGCTAAAGGGTTAAACAACATAGAAAATAGTGCTGCACGACTAAGTCGCCAAAAGTCGGAGTCGTGACTATCATCAAGGAGTCGTGACTCCGACTTTAGAAATGCAAGAATCGACTACATTTTATCACATATGTATGCCATAAAAACTAGTACAAACATTGATGACAATGTGTGGGACTATGACAAAAAAGTCAATTTTTGAATGATCTTAATCACAGTTAAAAGTTGAATTTATTGAAATCATTGAAGAAGGACACTGAACAGTCATCGTATAGGCTATAGTGTGCTTCCTTTTACTTATTGATCATGCCAACAAAACTGAATGCTGAGAGTCGGCAAATAGTCGGAGTCGCGACTTTTGATCGGCGACTAGTCGACCCCCAAAATCCTACAGTCGTGCAACACTAATAGAAAACCAAGCACGTTGTCGTCAATACCAGATTCAGCAGTGTTTTCACATCTACACAAGACTAATCATTCTTTTGACACAAGAGACGTTGTGATACTGGACAAAGAACACCGCTGGTTTGAAAGGGGTGTTAAAGAATCAATCTGGGAGAGAGTGGAAAGCCGAAAATTAAATAAAAAGGGGGGATTGAGATTCCTCCTCTGTCACTCATGGGACAGGGCCACCAACATGATTCTCAGCCAACTATCATGTGATTCATGTGCATCCAAGCGAGACCAGTTTGCACAACTGGACATATAGACACTGGTTATCATTGCCAGATAAAGGAGAAAGTCTCTCTAAAACGTCGTACTCAAAAGAGTAAGTGCATTTTTTTTAAATTTATAACTATACCTTCAATTTCCTTTCTGTAAATTGTTAAACATTTTAATTAATAAAATATAAATACAGTCTGACTTCAGTTATCAGGCCATCACTTTTCCTGGATCTCTCCATTATCTGGATGATGGTCCTATAAGTTACTGCAAGTATTTGAGATAACTTTATCAGAAGTGTTATAATAAACACAGACACCTGCTGGGTATCAGGGGAACAATATATAAAGGAAGGAAACTTGCTAGAAAAAGTACCATGTTTGAACGTTAGACTGTTTTCTCTTTTTCAGATAAATAATGTTAGAAATCTTTGTGTTAGGTAAATTCGTTTTGTAGCTTTTAAAAAAAGGTTTATTTCTATCATGGTCACACATTAATTCAATGATGTCATGATCACTATTGTTAACTCTTCTACTGGAAATATCAAGACAAAATTGATAATTATTTGTTTACTCTTAGAAAACACTTCATTCAATATAAATGTTAACATACATGTATGTTTCAACTCATTTGGCTCTTGAGGAATTTGGACAGCTCCCATTTCTACCATTGCCCTTAAGATTATTTTCAATAAAGTCGTAGAAATATTAACAGCAGGATCGGTAATGAAATATCAGTAGTAATACCAGTAGCAGAAATAGCAGAGCAGTTGTCATCATACTTTTAAGCAGTACTTGTATGAGAAAGAGTAGTAATTTAAAGAATGCTACAAGATATTTACTACTGTTGTAGTCGGGTTACATGAGCTCCGATGACGAGGTCGTCGTCCCATAACAACCTGTCCATAGAGTATGTACAGGAGACTTGGACCAAGGCCGAGGTCAAGACCGCAAAAATTTGGTCACGGGGTCAGTCTTGACTACATGTACAAAACTGATCATTGCAGAATTTCTCTGCTTCTCCTGTGCCCCCATATTTCTCATCTGCCAGGAAATTATTATCTTGGAAATGTTAACAGATGCAGTAAGTCCCTTCAGCTCCCAATCTCCTCAGCTAACAGACTGCAGCTGCTGTTTTTGGTAGGGGTTTTTTTTTTTTTTGTTTTTTGGCTTTTTTTTTGGTAGGACAGGGAGAGTCAAGTGTACACAGACCATTCCTTTTAAAATGCTCACAAAACATTTTATTTCTCGGTCGATTTATGTCGTTCGAAGTTTAATTTATGTGTACAGTTAGCAAATCAATGGCCTCTTCAGTGGAAAATGACTCAAGATCAGTAGATATTAAATTTGCTCTGCCTGAATTTGCTTCAGTCAGACAATTCATCGACAGTGACAATCCTATTACATATGATCAAGGATAAGGTTCAGCGTGAAAAGCCTCAGGAGTTTACAGCGAGAAGAGAAAGCCCCAGGGGCAAGGATTACAATTCGGAGTTTTGACGAACATGGGTAGCGGTTTAGCAATACCCGTGTTGAGGACGCGGAGACCTTTTGTAATGATATCTACCTCAATTTGTTTGATCTCATCCCTGTACTGCTTGGTGAGGTCTTTGACTTGTTCCTCCATTCTCTCTATCATCACATCGATATCCTCCGCTTGCTGCTTCAGATCTTTCACGTACTGGTCATCTTTGGATTTCAATTCCTGTTGGTGTGAAACGAAAACAAGCATACAGAAGTTGACTCAACTTAACCCACTCAGTCTTATTACTTAACTAGAGCAGTTGATGGGTATGCCTATGCAGTCTGCACTGCCACCCGATTTGATTTAAATTGAAAAGCCTCATGTATGCACGTACTCGTTCTGATTTAAAATTCATACGTTACCATGGTCATGATCCAAAATCAGACGTGTATAAGTACATGTGATGTTTGACCTTTCAACTCCAAAATGTAATCAGCTCATTAGTGACTTGACCAAAGTCACACCAAAATCCAATCAACTGTTCTTGAGTTATTGTGGTAATAAGCCTAACTTATATTAATTTGTAAGAGGATTGTGACCTTGGACCCTTGACCTGCAAAACCTAATCAGTTCATTCAATGGTGCCTAATAATTATATACTTGATCCTGGCTATATTAAAATCTCATAGACCATTGTTGAATTATTGCGGTAATGAGCCCAAATCAGGCATGTGTGAGCCCTTGTGACCTTTTAGTAAACATCCTTTTATGCATAACTTATCTTGCCAGCAGGGCCCTGGGAACGATTTTTTCACCAGGGATGCTGATATATCTATCTATCTATCTATCTCTATCTATCTATCTATCTATCTATCTATCTATCTATCTATCTATCTATCTATCTATCTATCTATCTATCTATCTATCTATCTATCTATCTATCTATCTATCTCTATCTTTCTATCTATCTATCTATATCTATATATCTATCTATCTATCTATCTATCTATCAATCTCTATCTATCTATTTATCTATCTATCTATCTATCTATCTATCTATCTATATATATTACTCCACTTCTTCTCCTTCTTTGTTTCTTTTTCTATAAGTCATCATGTGAAAAGGTGTGTTTTCCCGTTCCTGTTCGTGTGAGTGGTTGATCATGTGAAGATTAAATAGGTTAGAGAAGTTGTAGCAAGCTGACCTTGATGTCCAATATAGGGATTATCCTCCATGCAGAACGTGTTGATAAAGTGGCTTTACGTGACAAATTGTTAGCATATTTTGTGCGCGGAGCGCGCCAAAATTTTGGACATATTGGTTTCTTTTGCCCCCTACAAAAATTGACAAATTCTTAAAACGTAATGCAAGAATATGTTTAGAAAGTATCACAAGGCACTACAAAACCAGGCCAGTAACCAGATTTCAGATTTCTTTTTTTTTTGGGGGGGGGGAGGGGTTCAAAAATCTGTGTGAACGGACCTTGTGCGAGGTCGCGAAACGACCGAACGGATTTTCTCCAAATAGCAAACAGCATATATAGCTTGTCGTTTTCAGTGGATGGTGTTTACATGTGCTTGATTCGAACAGAATATAAGTCACTGGGATGAAAAAGACCTTAAACGTGACAAACGTATTCAATTCTACTTGGCCTTTGTCCCACTCACTGGCGTAACCAGGATTTTTCAATGGGGGGGGGGGGCACAAGAAGAGGATAATAATCAAAATCCTCCGTCGAAAGAATGAATTCCGGCGAGATACGAGTCCCACATTGTCGGAGACTGCCCCGCTACTGCGTAGAGTGCGCTTTGAGCAGTCCCCTCCAGGTTTGACTGATGGTCTGTGTGTGTGCGTACAGTTTCGCTCACAGACGTCGATGCCATGATTCAACGATTCTGTTGAACGCAAATCTTCTTTTCGAGCTGGTCGTTCGGTCCCAGCAGTCAGCTATAAGATTCGTTCGTTCCTGGCTTGTATGTATTGGTGCACCAGGGGAATCAGCGTGGCGGCGTACGATCACACTCTGACCAAAAACAACGTCCGTTCCGGATTCCCACGGTTCATCCCGCGAAGATCCGGACGCATCGACGGCGTCGCCCCTGTTAACCTTTCGGCTGGCCGAACTTCGATTCGTCAATTTCGACAATGGTTCCTGCCTCCGATGGTTGTTTCAGCGTTCGCAGAACGGTAAACACCTCTCTCGCGAAATTCAGCCAGTCGACCCGAGAAAAGTTGTGGGAGGAACCAATACTCAACACCCTTTTGATGATCGGCTGGCGGGGTCCGTAGATCGCACAATACGTAAGTCACACAGGTTCGGGACGGGTCAAATGAGACCGCGGCAAACCAGACTCGGCGCCGGATGGAGACTTTAGTATGCACTTGGTGCAACACTGCAAAACTCGGCAGGTCTGTTTTGAAGGTGGATCCGTTTTCGGTCTCGGCTTTAAGCCGGAATTTGGTTCTCCCACTTTTGCATTTGCCCGTCAATCAATTGTAAAACAGCCGAGCTCGCGTAACGCAAAAACGAATAAAGAATGCTGGTCTGAACGGTCCTGACCACTCAACAATTGATTTCTTCATCGCTGGCCTGTGCTGTTGTGGGCGGCCATAATAGGATGCTGCTGAGCATAGGCTGCAGCGATACAGAGGAGAGCAAAGTGATTAATCCTGTAAATTTTAATAGCAATAATTATTACCTTCGGGCGTACCTAGACGCATTCCACTGAATGCTTGAGCATGATTTGCCTAAAACAGATTGCGTTGTGCTATGTCCAGAGCGCCTGACCATCGTTGATGTGCGTGAACATTCTAATAACGGCGCTGCGCACTGTACTTGCCTTAGCTCGTCCAGCGCGTATCTGTTGTTCATGGGACCACAGCATTGTGACCGTCCTCGAAAGCTTGAAAACAAGGTCAACCGGAATGTCCTGACGTCACACCGAAGTGGGGATTAAGTGCATGAAACAGTTGCGTAATTTTTGGATTTTTCTTTTTTTTTCTTTTGGACGGGCGTTATCCCCCCCGCGGATTTTGGGCTCAAAATCAAATGAAACAACCTACAGATCTCTGTATGGTTACAAAACTAACCATTTTTGACGGCGAATCCGATTTCGCGTTGTTCTAAGCTCCCCAATACGGCTCCCAGGCGATTTGAGGCCTCGCTCAAATCGTTCTATATAGAGACATTCTAAAAATAGATGGAGGCTCCGCCTCCATCTATTTTTTAGAAATGACGTCAGTCCGCATTTTTCGCCAATCCATGTGCAGTGCCATTATCAATCAGTTTGCGGGGCCGTTGGCTACTGTCAGTATTGGGCGGCACGGTCCAAATTCGGAGATTACCGTCCAATGTCGAGATTATCTCCGTGAGCCCCCCGTAGAACTAATGGGTAATACAGGGCAAAAGATGCTGTATATAGCCATAGCTCGGCAGCCGTACCAGACAACTCTCATGTACAATGGCGGGACACCCCTCGGGTCCTCCAGCGCAAGGCAGAAATCGCACCGACCCGTTGATACAATGCCTGAATTAGCTGGCGCACGGCAGGTCCCTCAAACCACTCAAAAAGTGGCCGAAGGTTGTCCACCGAGATTTTACTGACTGACAACTGTATCGGTCAAGCTTGAAATTCAAATTTTGAACTCAATCAAACTTTTGAAGAGGACTTTTCATTGAAATGTAATAATTACGGCTTGCACAGTAGAGTAAAGTACCATGATTCGACCACTTCAGCACTTTGCATTAATAGGCTTTCTTTCTATTACAACATTGATAAACTGTAATACATGGATGTAAATAAAGTATATGTACTAACCTTTCACCAATCTGACGTAAACTTTCGAAACTGGAATAAGTATCAAAGAACTCGGATCGCATACGTTTTGTGCCTCAAGAATCGGCCGGGGTAGCCGTCCAAGTCGCCTATGTACATCTCTATGTATGCTGCGCGCCGGTGCGCGCAGCGACGCATCGCTACAGCGGCAAATCCGGCATTACGTGGAGCGTAACAGGCGCGATCCAGCGGCTCTCCGATGCGTTTGTGCACCGCGTGGGGCGGGGGGTTCGATTGATAGAGCCTTAGCATCGCAAGGCACTGGCAGAGATACCTGATCGGCGATTGGCTAACACGCTTTTTTTTTCTCAGCCACGGTGCAGTGATAGATCATGTGTTGTGATAGCGATCTAAAAAACGCGTCAAAGTTCGTGATTTTCGTTTTTTTACGGGGGCTTTTGACCCCCTCTGCTTAGCACAGGTGCTAAGCATGGCGCATTCTAAAATCGCAGGCGACATCGCAATTTTCGGACAAAAAATCGACACTTTAGGGAAAATTTGAGGCAAGTGTCTTGTGGCATGTTTGTATCAGTATGAGAAGTGTGTTAACATGTGCAAGTGTATGGAGTACGATGTCATAGGAATTTTTACAATGCAAAAATATTTTATTCCGTGTGGTCCGATTCTTGGCGACGGTCGATTCACGGGTCCTTTACGGTCTACATAAATTTTTCATTTCAACAAAAATTCATCGTCTTGCAAGCAAAAACAGCGGTCCAAACACCGTAACCGCGAGGAGCGATCGTAAAGGCGGATTCCACTAGGGGTCGCTCCGCTACGGCCGTGACGGGGACTGTCTGGGTCGTCATAACTTGGCACAAAGAAAATCTGCCAATATTCCACAGTGCCAAATGGGTGTGGAAACAATTAGATTGGATTTACATAAGAGTTCTAATACAAATTTATTGATAATTTATAAGAAAACTTAATATTGATATGAAACATTCATACATGCATAACTAGTAATGCTGGTAATTGATAACGCATCAGCAACTTTGCTATCGATATTTGCTGCAAAATGTAAACAATTAAATTCATAAGCTTGGAAGGAGAACGGTGAATTTTCAAAGGCAGAACGTCTGTGGGGTAAAATCCCTCGAGGATTCTTGAATAATCCCCATTCTAAAGTTGCGATGACACAATCCCTAACTGCAGCCAAGGTAATAAACATAAAAGTCTCCATAGTGGTAAATACAAGCATCCGGCGGCCTGGCGGCGCGGAGCATCTGTTACCTCATTTTGCTTTGATGGTTTGCGACACACCGGTCCGAGGTGCGAACTGTTTGCGGGGCTTCTTATTAAACGGATAAATTATTTAAAGTGTCCACCCACGAGACACTTCGATCATGTCTATATGTTGCACGCATTTACTAAAACTTATGAAAAATATGTAGAACTCACCAACATCCGAGTATTTTTTCGCCTTCAGTCTCACGGAATTGCACGGAGATTGTTTTTCGGTGCTTGTCTATGTGGGAAGCTCGCATGATGTAACGGCAAACTACGGATGGTTAATCGGAAAGTTCTAGTCAAAAGACGGATCGGCATTTCGATCCGATCGGGGCGCAATGTGAGCGCGCGAAGCCAGCATGCCATGAACGGACGTGCGCTCGTAGTTGCTCGATCGATCGAAATGGGATCGGCGTGCTTTTGACCTGACTTTCCGATACGCTTCCGTTAGTTTGCGATTAATCCCTCGTAGACATAGCACTGAGAGGCGGAAGAAAATCCGATTGGTGAGTTTCTCATATTTTTCTAAGTTTAGTAAATGCGCTGCAACTATATAGACATTGAAGTGTTGTGGGTGGACAATTTAAATAATTTATCGTTGTAATAAGAAGCCGCAACAGTTGCACCTGCGGACCCCACGAACCGAAGGTATAGGCCAGACCGGCTTATACGCACGGGCGTCTGGGACAGGCCTACATATTGGAGAGCATCTCCGAAATTGGAGAGCAGAAAAACGTCTCTGATATCGGAGAGTCCTCTCCGAAATTGGAGAGAGTCTCCGATATTTGGACGTGCCCTACTGGACTGTACCAGTCGTATTGTTGTATACTGTACCTTCACATGCTGGCGCAGGGCGCGGCAGGCAGTGCTTCTTATACATTCGAGCAATGATTCGACCGACGTAAAAATATTTTTTGCATTGTGAAGAACTGTATTAGTAGGGGTACCCGCCTTGCAGGGCCCTAATACCGCCACCGCGGTAAAATGGGAATAGAAGCGCGGCTTAACAAAGATACAGGCGTGGTTGTGCAGTTGCGCTAAAACATTGTCACGATATTTCCAACACCGCAAAATTAAAAAAACAGGGAATTTATGGATTGAAAATCATAAAATAATCAGAACAAGCGTGTTACAGCTATGCGTTGGTGTTTTTACAATAGAGATATTGTACTCAGCGCTGGCGTGCACAACTGTGCATTGTCTATGGCGGAGCGGGGTGGCGAGGTGCGGGCTCATTCTCACCACGCACAATTAAAATGACCACGTTCGCGTTTTGACGGCGATAGCTAGAAACAATCCATCGACAACAATGCGCATTCCACGAGTGATTGTTTAGTCTTCAGCCATTTTCTCTTTTATGTTGAGTAGAATTTCATACATTTGGATGATGTACTGAGTACAAAATATCAAAAACATTACTATGCGGAGGTGCGGACACCCGACTACATCGTATGCATACACTTGCACATTTTAACAACTTTCATACTGATCAAACCTGCCACTAACTTTGCCTAATATTCCCTTGAATGTCACATTTATGTATAATATTGTCCATGTTGCCGTTGCATTTGTGAGAAATGCGCCACACCTGTGCTAAGTGAAGAAGGTCACATAAAACCTGCAAATGAAAAATGAATGCTCCAACGAAATTTGATGCGTTTTTCTATGTACCGTTCGTAACACAGCTCTATCACTGCACCATGTGTAGGTAGAGAAAGAAAAGGCAATTTTACCATTCAGCAATCGAATTCTCTTGCCTGCACTCGCGATGCCGGTACCGACTCATTCTTCGACTGCACCAGTGCACAACACGTTATCTGAGTGCCGCTTGATCGTGCCCTAGTAGGCGTCCACCGTGAGCCGCTGCGTTTGCGATGTTGGTGCGGCAGGGGCATGCAGCGCACGGTATACACTATACACACGAGTTGTACATAGGGTAGATTGCGGCATACCCGCTTCGTTATTTTTGGGCACAAAATATGTTATCAGATCAGCTACTTTTGAAAATTTATATCCATTCAAACTGTATCTTCCAGATTGTGTGAAGGTAAGTACGATATATTTATTTACCTCATGGATTACTTTATCCAATGTGAATACAAAGAAAAGATATTACTGCCAATAGTGCTTAATGTGTCGATCATTGGGTACTTTAGTACTTTACTGTAAACGTCTATATTGCACTAGCGAGTAAGACTCTATTCCCCTCACTTGTATGGATGATGGTGGGCTTCTTTGCGGTTGTGTCGGTCATTCTATTGTTGCCATTGCAAATGTGTTACTGGGATGTGTCAGTTGTATCAAGCATGCTGTTTTTCTCTGTACCGTGGCAAGTGCTGATCAAAAATTCAACAAAATATTCAAAGAATAGCTAAGAGAGGCCGAAGAGAGACTGAATTATAGTTTAAGTGTGCTGAACAATCTACACAATTATATCAAGATCGCACCAGTTTTCTAGTTATAACTGTTTCTAGCTGGTGTCAGAAGTTTGAGCAATCTTAGTAACTGTGTGATCGACGGCCGAAAAACATGGATCGGGATCTCCTATAAATTTTGTTATTTTGGAGTCGCCTGGAATTTCTCCTGTTTGGGGCCAGATGGCTTTTAGTGTCCAGTAGAGTTCTGATGATTTCCTTATGTGTTCAAATATATGTAGACTTAAAAAAAAAATGGACGCATGATTCTTCTGAGAAAACGTTGACAACAGGTGATGCAACTAACACATAAATTGGGATGGACACACACTTAAATTTGGGCATAAACTTTTAAACCAGTCTTTCTTTTGTTTGATATTTGTCAGTAGAAAAATGGTGAAGTCCTGGCTCTAAGAAGAATAGAGGACAAAGGAAGGCAGAGCTAAATACAGAAACAGCATTGAAGAAAGCAGACAGGTTATCCATTTTTTTATTTAACTGCGTAAAACTGAACTTCTTAAATTGGTGACCTCGTAATGCAAAATTCAGAAATCAAGAAGTGGAGCTTCATTGAGTTGTGATAACTACCTACATTGAAAATGTTTGTGCTTGGAATACATAGCATTTGAAGTTAGAAGAAGAATTCATTGAAAGCATTTTAAGCTATTCTTTATATTTTAAATTTTTACTTCGAACTGGTTGTGTGAAGATTAAAATGTTTACTACAAAAGCAAGTACTGCAAAAGTTTAGCGAGAGAAACCTGGAATTATGTTTGAAAGAAATACACTTGGTCGTTCAGGTCAAATGAATAATCAGCAGATGAATTATTTTTATTTGTATACGTAGGAGAGTAATTTGATAACAATGCTTATTTTGTTAGTACAGGGATTACATGTTTAGATACGAATTTGTGTACATCGTTGATAACTTTTTTACATAGATTTGTCTTTTCATGTTCTGACTACATTAGATGTATCTATGCATTTATCAGCTTGTTGCACGTTAAATAGCATATGATTATTACTGTTCAATTTTTAATTGGAGAATATCAAGAAGTAAATTCAAATACATTATCATGTGGTGTGATAACAAACAAGCTGAAATCAAGTTTGCCGATGGAGGTATCTAATATTCAAATATTGATCATCCCGAATACTTCTTCGACCACAGATTTCTACTAGATTACAGGCACGATGGTTGCCGAGCGGTAGGCGGAGATGTTCGTGTTAGCAGCAGACTCTAGAGAAGCACAGCGCAGGGCAGAGGAAGAGAAACACAACAGAAGAGTGGTTCACGCATCTTATTTTAATGTATTTTTGTCAATTTCACATTAAAAGCCAATGTTGTGTTGGGCGATTTTTTTTTTTTGTAAAGCTTTATGCCAAAGTCATATCCTGCAGTAATAGATTCTGAATGTCTTTAGTGTTTTTTTAAATCAATTAATGAAAATCTCGGGGGGGGGGGGGGGGGGGGGAACCCCGACATTTTGACTATATTTTACATTACTAGCATCCAAAGGGTTAATGAAGGTGTTAAGGTTATATGAGCTTATACCTCATTTGAAAGAGGCCGAGTCTGCTTTTAGTGGGTGTAACTCATATAACCTAACGCCTTATTAACCCTTGGATGCTACATGTATAGTGTAAAATATAGTCAAAATCCGAGATTTTTCATTAATTAATTAATCAAAAAAAACTGAAGACATTCAGATCTATTATGCGTATCACGGGCTTATGCTTTGGGGCATAACAGCTTTCAAATAAAAAAAAAGATCCGCAAACAACGTGGGCCTTCTAAAAAAGCACAGTGTGCCATAAACTGTTTTAGCCATTTATACAGTGAAAACTTACAAAATACAAACAGACGAACAAATGAAAAGGGCACAGGAACTTTCAAGAAGTACTTGCAAAATGCTTTTTATTTGAAAGAAAATTTCAGATACATATATGATTCAGCAGTCTTTCAAGAAGCTTTTCTCATTGTGTCTGGTCATAAATGTATTGCAACTTGCAAGCACAATATACTTAGCCTTGTAAGGTCCACTCTTACTTCACACCATTTACGAATTATAATCATTATCTCTTATGACAGTATTTATTATCATTTGTCAGGGAAATGTATTTTTTTTTCATGTTTGACGATCATACCCTTTTGTTTTGTCATTTTGATTTCACGAGACAGGTCTCAAATTAAAATTCCATTGCGATGTGCCTCATCTACAGATACTGTAATTTTAATTATGAACCAAGTTTGTTTCTCACATCTACTAGATTTCATCAATTTTCAGAGATTCTTTAGTGTCGGTTTCAGCAGGTTGGCGGATTTCAATTAAAAAAAAAGAAAACAAAAATTGCGTAATGTTACAATAATGGGGAAAAAATTCAAGAAATATTCTAAGATTTTGATTTTGTTCTGTTTTTGTGTGAAATTGAAAATACAAAGTTTGTAGGCCCTAAGTGCTTTTTCATAATGGATTTTGATTGCATTGAGCGTGAGACTCGGCGTGCATTTTGGCGCTTTCTTCACGCCAAATTTTTGTGTTGATTTTCCATACATTTCAATTGATGCTCGCTCATGTTGACTCTCACTGTTACTGTAATACCTGAATATTTCGCGAAATACTGAACGCGAAATTTCACTTCCTGATATTCTGTACAAAGTGAATGTAAATACATAAAATCAGCGAAATATACACTCGCGATTCCCGTCTTGAGTAAAAATCATTTGTGGCAAATATTAGGACCGAAAATATATTGCGTATTACAGTATATCATTTGCCTATGGGGAGTCTGCACACCAACAGATCACTTACATGGCAACATCTGGTCTTGATACATTTTCCCTCCATATGCTTCTTCCCTTATTTCCAACACACCAGAGATGAAACTGGAAGCAGAGGCAAAGGCAGGAATGGAGCCCTCTTTGACGAGATCACAAAGCGCTGGGAGCATTCCTCCAACGGACGCGCACTCCGCAGGAGCTTCATTGGATATCCTGATGCAGCAGAAGGCCTTTGCGATGCCATGATCGACGAGAAGACAAACTCATTAACGACTTTTCAGCTGGTGGTTGGCAGGAGATAATACTATTCATTTCCAGTCTGTAATAAAAGGGCGCTTTCACAAGCCTAACTTGGGCTGTAAAATCCATATACGGATCCAGTCAACATTTACTGTATACACTGAATTATCGCGTGTGTCTTATTTCGGGACATTTCGCGACTTACTGAACACAAAAATTGTTCTCTTCTGATGTTTCTGTACAACAGTGGAATGGCAAATACAATAAAATCGCGAAATACACCTCGCGAATTTCCCGTCTTGAGCAAAATTGCAAAATATATGAACGCGAATCTATGGCGCTATACAGTGTGCCTGGCAGCATGGCCCTGGAATGGGGTGGCTGGGGCTGTGCTGAAGCACCCCTGGAAATTTCAGGGGTGCGACATCCCCTGAAAAATTTCATGTATTGTAATAATATGCTTTTGTTTACGACGAGCGACAGCCACAATATGCTTTCACACCACGATACACACTACATACACACTACATATGAAAGACACCATTACGATAGTAGAATTTTAGTGATGAGATAGTCTTTTCAGTAGAATAGGCTTACATTTTCCCTTAAAATTTTAAGTGATGGACTATTCTATATTACTTGCTAGATTGTTAACAAAAACAGGAACATTTGTACATGTGAATTTTGAAACTTTGGTTCTAATAAACTGAGCAAACATGATAATTTAAGATGCTAAGTTGTATGATAATTAGAATATTACAATTAAATGAAAAATAGAAGATATATCTGTTGAGGTATATTGGTGTTGTGAACAAAGAAAATATAAATTGCAACGTTTCTTGAATGATTTTAAATCAAGACATTCGAAATATTCACTTGGGCATGGTGGCCTCGCGGTGCAATAAAAGAAGAATGAGAAATTATTTGGATCAGTTTTCTTTTGTAATTGGAGGCATTCTTGAAAACATGCAGATGTGCATTCTCTGAATCTTAAATTTTCACAATTTCTGACGAGTATGTTTTCGGCGAATTTTTATTTGATTCTAACGTTAATATTGTATTTACTATGGCATAAATGATGTTTTACAAACAGTTGCTGCTTAGGAAAAGAAAATCTGATTTCTTATTGGTTATAGCATGTACGTTTTAAGACTTTCAATTTGTCATTTATTGTAGAGGAGGGGAGGTAAAAGTAGGAAAAATGCTGAAAATTTCGGCCGCTCGCGCGCAATTGCAGAAAAACATATGCTAACTATTTTTCTACAAGCCGCACAAAAATGGAAATTGTGTAATATAAGTTAAATGGTTTTGTAGTGGCCTTGCGTGCTTTTGTTAAACGATAGATTTGCAATTTGTCATGTTTTTTTTTTTTTTTTTTGGCGGGGGGGGGGAACATTTGTTGGCCAATATTTTCATCGTGAGTTAAATAAATGGCACAATTTTCGTGCAGCGCTTCCGCGCTCAAAATCAAAAGCAGGCTCACGCAAGTCGTTTATTTGCATTAAATTGTCAATTTGGGGAAGGGGCCAAAAAAAAGACGTCACGAATTGGGCCGCTGTGCGCCAAAAATTGCAGTACGTATTATGCTTACAATTTTCTCGAAAGCGCCAAAAAATTGGACATTGTGTGCATATGAAGTTTAATTGTTTTGTAGTGCCTTGTGCGCCGTCAGCTTGCTTAAAACATATATATTTTTCAATTTGCTTGGGTTTTTTTTTAGTGGGGGCAAAACAATATGTCTTGCTCTAATTTTTTATTGGCGTGGTAATAAAATTGAAGAATTGTGTAATTTAATTTGTTTCTGGTGCTTGCACTGCTTTTTGAAAAATGATTTACAATTGTCAGTTTTTTTTTTGGGGTGGGGGGGGGGGGGCGGGACAAAACATATGTTTTTCCAATAGATTTCATTGGTGAGTTCTATACTGGCACATTTTCAGCGCGCCCGCGCCATAGAAAATATAGGATCACGAAAAAGGTGACCGTAAATAAGTGCATTTTTAGTGCCTTGCGCTGTAATAAATTAATTTTTGATTTGTCAGGTTTTTTTTTGGGGGGGGGGGGGGTAAAAATTATGTTAGCCCAATATTTTTCACTAGCCGTGATAATATTGCAATATAGGCTAACAATTGTTTTGTGCGAGGCAAGCGCCGAAAATGAATATAAGCGTTTAATGGTTTCAGGCCCGTACAGCAGCAGGGGGGCTGGGGTCGGGGTTTCCCCCGGGGCAACCACAGAGTCAGCTCGGTAAAAAAAACACAAATTAAGTCACAGTAAATATCACAGCAACACGAAGGTGCGGTCAATACCGTTTCATCGATGGGGGGGGGGGCAATTTTTCCATTGGAGTGGTAATAAAATGTTAATATTTCGGCGTGCTCGCGCGCCCAAACTTGCATATATTAGTATGTTCGCACGCAAGGCCGTGCCGCAAAATTAATTTGTGTAATAGTTCAATTGGTTTGTAATGCCTTGCGCTATCTGAATGACGATTTTAAGAATGATTCAATTTTGTCAATTTTTTTGTTGTGGGGGGGGGGGGGGGGCCAAGTAAGAAAAATGTCAAATTTTCGGCGCGCATCCGCGCAGGAAGTGCAATAATAAACATGCTGACATATTTGTTCGGCAAAGCGCGCAGAATTGAACAGTGTTATGTGTAATGTTTTGTAGGCTTTGTGGCCATTTCTTAATTACGTTTTAAGAAAAGATTCAATTTGTCATTTATTTGTGGGGCAAAAAGTAAGGAAAATGTTAAAATTTTCGCGCGCTTTTGCGCGCAAAATTGCCAGTAATAATTGTTAACAATTTTTCTCGCAAAGAGCGACCCCCCCGCCGAACATTGTTGTAGGCTTTAATGGTTTGTAGTGCCTTACGTTGCTTCAGTGAAACATATAATGTTTTTTTGATTTGTCAATTTTTTTTTTGGGGGGGGGAGGAGGTCGGAGCAATACATTATGTCTGCCTCCAATATTTTCATTGGCGTGTAATATAGATAATTACAATTAATGGTTCCCTGCTTGCGCTGCTTTATAAACATATAATTTTTCAATTTATATTTTTTTAGGAAGCGCGGAGCAAAACAATAATGTTGCCTAAATATTTTCATTGGCGTGGGAATAAAAATATATGTCAAAATTTCGGCGCGCTATGCGCGCAAATCTTGCGAATACACAATGCGATTCTTGTGCGAGGTGTGCCGCAAATGATATTTAATGTATGTTTCATGATTTTGTAGTGGCCTTGCGCTACTATTTAAGCATATTTTGGTTATGTTTTAAAGAATTTTACATTTTTGCAATTTTTACTAGGGTATGTAAGAACATCGCCACGTTCTGCTTGGGTGGTGATCTGACTCGCCCTCCCCCACATAAGCATTTGCTACTCCTTCAGCATACTACACGTACGGTCTAAAATAAAATGTGTTAATTTCTGGCATTAATTAGATATTGTGAAATAAGAAATGTGCCCCCCCTCCGAAAAAGAGATAATTTAAAAATACGTCTAAATACGCTAAAATTATAATAATCTTGCTAAGGCTCTTGGTCACACTACAGTGTGAATACCTGCGATCAAGAATCGTACGACAAGGGCCTCCGCAGCCAGGTCGCATAGTAACTCGGCACGCATTTGTGCTGTATGGTCAGCACTTGTACGACCTGTTGCCACTTGTCGTAGTAATCGCACGAATACCAATCGCTAATCGCACCACTAGTGCACGTCACCTGAGCAAGTCGCGACAGTCGTGTGATCACTTGCCGGCAAGTGGTGGGTCACAATGTGCGATTACCTACGCTAATATGTAACAAACGCGCGATAGCTGTGACTAGGCCGCAGTATTCGTGCGATCACTTGCGATGAATGGTAGCTAATCGCTTACGTTACTTATGCTCATCGTACGAACTGTCGTGCTTTACTGTTTCAAACGTACTGCGGTTGGCATTTGCGCTACAAATACTGCGCTTTGTGAAAGACGAAGTGTAATGGAATGCTTTTTAGCAACTCACAAAGGATAAATGTTTATTTCGCTTCTTATCACGTTGCTATATATAATCAGTGTTCCCTTCTGACATTGTCACCACTAATGTTGATCAGAGACCACTTATGTACGCGTATTTAACATGTCAAGTATAATTCAGACATGCGCCCATGAAAGGCTCAGGAAGCGGGCAAAGCCTGTAGCGGGAATAGAAGAATCCTCCGTCGACAATCACAGATGCATGTTGAATGTTCATTGTCGGACTTGATCCGAGAAATGACATCATTATTAACAGCACAACGAATATTACGAAAAAAATGCATATAATCACATTCCAGGTATTCGCAAGTCAGGACATACTTATCGTACCAATTGAGCTACATTACGTGCGTTCTACCCGCCGATTCAGTTTACCACTTCTCGTATCTATGCAAATTCGTCTCTCGGAAGTGCGATTAGTGGCAGCGATCATTGTCACGGTGATTGGCACGCATGCCCCGCAGATCACTGGCGATTGCTTGCCACCTCTTTGCCGATCGAAATTATCGTAAGCATGTTTTCAAACCGGTTTTGAAACCTATTTTCGATCGTACCACACCTGCGATACAAGTGATTTCCATGGTGTGTACGATAAATCGTACGAGTCTAGCCTGCAACTACTGCGATCACCTGCGATATCATCGTACTCATCAGCAGGTAGTCGTCAACTGCTAGTGTGACGCAAGGCCCTACATTGAATAAATATATACTTGTTATACTTTAGATAAAATATGCAAATGTTATTTGTTTGATTAGCCAGAATAATCAATTGGGAAATGGATGAAATTTGAATTATTTGTCACTAAATGGAGAAAAAATAATAGATTTCAAAGGTGAGAATCTGCATTTTTTTCTTACCCTGGGCAGGGGAAACCTCTCTCCCAAATCCTCCCCAAAGCGATCCCAACTCGTTCCTTCGCTTAACTCGGTCCTCATGTCTGCCA
>JZLH01S0029135.1:19975-33619 GCA_001188425.1 Eucidaris tribuloides | reverse complement strand
ATAAACGCGAAATTGGGAATTGAAACTATATGTACAAATGTTGTGTGAATAATTGAAGTTGAAATCAAATCAAAATGATTATTTGCGAGAGTTGTAAGTCTTCCATGAATAAAACTAGGTAAATGCAAACATAGCACCCACAAGATGGTTCGATGTCACATTTACATACGGCCAAAATAATTAAGGAGGATTTATAGGAAACCTATACTTTAAACCTGAATTCCCGCCTTGATTTTGGCTCTAAAAAGGGTTAGGAAATAAGGAATTAAGTACATGCAAAAAGTACACATAATCGACATTACCACAAACAATAAATTACACAAGCGAGGGAGTAACTGCCAAATTTGTATTACGGAAAAAGTACTGCGCAAAACTTCGCAAATAGTCAAGACATCAAGGAATGAACACTACAATAATGTACACGCACTGCGCTAAATAGTAATGGAATGTTGGGCGGAAACTGAGTGTGCTCAAGTGGAAGATACATAATCTATTTTTTGTACCATTTCTCCAAAATTAATTTTCATTTTAAATGGAACTAAGCTGAAATAATTCCTGAAATATGCGCTACAACTGCATGTACTTCTCGTGATATGGTGTAGTAGGTTCATGGTTAAAACAAAGAAACTAAAATGATACCAGTTCGTTTCTCATGTTTCTATACATGTATATGTATAAATAACTCGTTATAGATCGACCACCAAGCTGTCCATAATGTAATACGTGCGCGCAAGGTGTGTTATGTATGTCCACTCATGACTTTTCTTGTAATAATTTGACGATAATCTCTAGTAGATTGTATATGCAAGGTGCAAAATAATCATAACCCTATGAAGCAAAGCCCTATGTGTATTTTCACTTGTGGCATACCGATTTACAAG
The DNA here is from genome assembly GCA_001188425.1 of Eucidaris tribuloides. NCBI lineage: Eukaryota > Metazoa > Echinodermata > Echinoidea > Cidaroida > Cidaridae > Eucidaris > Eucidaris tribuloides. The sequence goes on along the minus strand of JZLH01S0029135.1, from coordinate 32,738 downwards.
CAGTGTGTGCAAAACATTGCCTTGAATTGAGATGAGTGTGATCTCAGGTGTGGGATTATTCTGTAATCCCAGCGTGACACAATAGAAGTCATTTGGCCATTGATAGACTTCAAAATGCGATAATTAGTATAGGCCTATAAAGGAATCCGAGAGTCAGTAGCAGGTCAGTAGACCCATATTGTTAAAATACCATTGTATTGTTGAATAGAACGGACTTGTTTAGCCTCATAATACAAAAGTGGCATTACGTAATCCACGGGTACAAAATAACGTACGTCTTTACACATACTATGGTAGGAACAGAGTAACGTGTGTGTATGTATTATTGGTTTCAATGAGATTCAAAATGTTGAATTTGTTTTTTATTTTTAATTTAGGCCTATATTTGTTTTTTGACAAGAAATACAAAATGTTGCATTTTCTTTATGGAACAACTTCCTCTCATCTTGACTGTGATAATTGTTTAAAATATAAATATCAAGCGCCGAGGAAAGTATCAGTTGGCTCGAAATTGTTTAAAGAAATATGTAACAAATTGCATGCTAACACCAGATAAACCGTCATGTGGTTAACCATGAAAAATCAATTAGCCTCGCGGGAAAGATGCAAAATATTTTCGATCATGAACAATTGTGTTATGTAGGCATGTGAGTTACTTTTGAAACGTTTTTATAATTTACTTAATCCGGAGTTCCAGCATTTTCGGAAGAGTTATAGGTCATTTTGGACACTGCTGCATGAGTGATCGGGTGCCATTTTGATTATTTGCGTCTTTAGGTAATTATTTAAAATCATTTATTATTTGTTATCAAATGCCTGAGTTCGTCAAAGCTCTAAAATTAAGTTCATTGTGTAGATTTATCCTCATCGGCGAAAATATCTGCGCAACAGTAATTTCATGACGTAAACTCCAAAAAACATAAAGTCTCCATATTTCAAATTTTTTCTTGGTCCCGAGTACGGGTTTTCCGAACGATGATAGTGGTCATGNTTGCTCGGGGTTCACGTGCATCCACTCTCAGGTACAACATAATAAAAGTCATTTGATTTTTTTTTTTCTTGTGGTATAGTTTTAATTCTAATACAGAACAATTTCTGTTATTTAAGGTCCCGAGGAGAAGGCCAAAAGGAGAAATTGTGAAGTAATGGAACAATTAAATATATCTGAATTTTATAAATAAATCCCCGCGTGTATTTTAATTAAGTAACAGTTATTTTAGGGGTACACATTTCAAACCTTCGTTATTGTTATCAAAATCTGGATACAGGTTTTAACTTGAGGTTAACACGAAATTATCACCGTCTTTACGTAAGCGTCGTTTCCGTTCTTATACGAATGATGTTTTGAGGAAAGTTGTCTTATTTTTTACAATCGACATAAACATAAACACACTCTCATGGATAACAACAAGTTAAGAAAATTTAGATCAAGCATTTTCTCATCCCCGGCATAGACACTTTCAACATACCGACCTGGTTTTTTTTTTCTCGCTCGAGTGCGCACCCGAGCATTGTTACAGCTCATAGATATGCAACGAATTTGACCAATCACAACCCTGTTTGCTGCCCCTAGCGACGCGTTCGCGAGGCGACCCAAGAACAAGTCGCTCGAATTTCTGGATCACTCGTTTTGAAATTGATATTTTAAATCGCTATTAATAAGGTCTTAGGCATAATTTTGAGGACCGAAATTCACACACATGATAGAAGAGACTTTGAAGATTCATTTTCTGCAATAAAAAAATTCGAGCTAAAATCGACTTCAACTCAGTTTTTGGCCTCTTACGGAAAATCTTCCCATGCGACTTATGCCTCATTTCGACAGAGCGGGTCACATATATTTGCACTCTTTTGTTGGCTGAGTATTGGTAGTGCATGCATGCCATGTTGTTCATTTCCCCACTGGAAACCAGTTGCTATGACAACCCGGTGGACCCTGATCCAACATTACAAATATGGCAGTTTATTGTGTGCTTCAGTCAGTTTCATGTATACTCAATTGCTAATAAAAAGGTTAACATGATTTAAAGCTATTTTTTTTTATTTGATGAAAGGCTTTCTGTACAACCATGTACATTGGAAAACTCCACATTTTTTGTGTTTAGTTAAGTGAAGCTGTGAACAGTAACAGTGCTAATGCTTTGCTCTAATTGCGGAACTACAATTTTGTCAATTTTAGTGTCAAGTGATGAATATAACGATATTGTTTCCTGGTTAAATATTGTGATTTATTTCAACTGTGTGTGCTTTGATAACTGAATAAAATGGGGTTTGCTTCATTTTGTATATAAAAAAAAGAGAAGAAAATCATTACCATAAGTCCAAAAATTCACGTATTTGAGATTCCTTAATCCATTGTGTAGGTAGTACCAATATTCATAGGAAGTTGTTATGAAAAGCATTATATCAATATATATCAACCTGTAAACTACTTGTATTCATATGTCCATAAGCAAGATTACTGTATCTATACTTTTCATCAATTGAAAGCATTTTGCTGTCTGGATATCCTGTGTCTGAAGAAATGTTTACTAACATGAAAACCATCCAATAACACAAGATGACTGTATTGTATTATTTTTAATCATCATGTTTTACTTGGTAAAGATGTGAATTATCTTATCTTATCATGGTCAATTGATTTAGCCAACTTAAGAGGTCTTCAGCACCAAAAACAAGTACTACTGTGCTGTATACTTTGCAGTGATATTTTTGTGTGCAAATTTCACGACTTATCAACCAAGAAAATTTTCTCTTCTTAACCTGTTGGAGACTAGACACAAGATATCTCGTGGGGTCTATGGGAAATGTGTGTTAAAGCAAAATCAAACTGTTCTCAACGGGGTAATGTGCATCTGTAGACATAGCGAATGAAAACAATAAAAAATCACAGAAATAAAACTCTCATGAATTACTTGTCTTCAAGCAAAACTGTAAGTGTATGTATTTGTATGTATAAGCACACATGATATGGTCATATACTTCTACTTCCATATAAACTATTCACAGCCGTAGGGAAAATTTTATTGTGTCTCTTCATCTCAATGCCGGGTTTCTTTAGTGACAAAATGAAACTGCTTTGTTATAATTCCAAGCTTTATAATAAATACACAAATACACATTGGAATATCAGTATGTTTGAGTCTATAGTGGAGGATTTGCACTTCTTCAATGTACCGATTGTAAAGGTAGTAATATTATGAGGCCATGACGGCAACCCTCTCAAATCTTCAGCTCTGGTAGGCTAAGTGTTTCCATTTAATTGCTCTCCAGCCTGACTGACCCATCTTACTCGATGACATCCAAGCATGTTTATTATGAATGCACATAATTCAATGGCTGAGGTCGAAGCTGATGGAATTAACGGTGCTGGTATGCAAGTGTGTCGCTGACATGTTCTGTCAAAATTCCCTCAAACCCTGATTACCTCCCTCTTGTTATCACTACCATGAGATAAAATGGACTTCCATTCAAGTAATTACTATGCCAACTCCATATTGTCACCTTACTCTATTCCTAAGGACTGATTCTCTGCCAATGTCACCCCCTCTCCCTACCCCATATCAAAAACAGATTATTTGGAATATTTCTTTTCTGCTGTGGAATATAATTGTATTATACCATTGTAATTTCTGATTCATTATTTCATATTTCAAATGCTTAATGGAGAGCTGCATTCAACCCAGTGATTTTTTTTTTTTTAATATGGTGGGGGGGGGGGGTAGATTAACTCTTTATGCGTGAATGTTGCATCTGTGCACAATCAAACAGTTAAATTGAACAATCGTAATAATTATTTTTCTCCTTTACCGTTGTACAGAAGACAAGTTATATCTATATAAAAATTACCATTTTCAAATACCGCAATAAGGAAAGCAAAATTCAAAGAAAATATGAAAAGAACAAGTGTCATTATTATCCCCTCAGAATAAATTCAGCGTGTAAAGAGTTAAAGACTGATAATGCAGCTGACTGTGACAGTTCAGACGAGTTCACACGGTATTTCATGATTGGTGTGGATATTTCACACCAGCCCTGTCAGTGAATGGCAGACACCATACAAATGCTTGGCATTCTGCTGCACAGAAAACGGATATTCTTGAAAATGATGTATCTCTAGTACATCTTGCCCACAAACATGGAAAGGTACACATTAAGTGCCATGTGTCACCTCTGAATACTTGATCAGACTGCCCTAAAATCAATGGAAGTTATGTCATAATTATACTGCTGCCATTAACAGTCAAACTAGATATTTCCACACCTTTACCAATCAATATCACTACCTTTGTGAGTAATTCTTACCACTGAAGTGGATGGGTTTAGTCCTGATGCATCCTGAAAGGTACATAGAGTGATTAGGTTTGACAGATAGCATTTGGGTGATCCCACATATAGCCGCTCCTGTTCTCACAGTAATTGCAAGTAATTGATCTGATCCAAATATTGAAACTTGTTTGAGTATAAGGTAACTGACATCAAAATAGCTTGTGTCAAGTAAACTTTAATTAATGTGAATGTTATGTTTCAAGGTCCTATTGAATGGATAATTGATTAGGTAAGGGGTATCGTGTAGGGAAAACACAGGACCTCATGGTGATATATTCCCAAAATTCAAATATAGCCCCCCCCCCACATTACAAAAGAGCCCTTAATATTTCTCATATTGGTTCACTGTAAAACAATAGTCATTAAATCAAACTAGAAAGCAGTCCCCCCCCCCCCGACAAGGGAAAAGTTTGTTTCCAATCCTGAAATAAACTTAATAAGACACATAGATCTACCTAACTTCATATCTAATGTAGATTGCAAAGCATGTGCTCCACAGTTAACTTCATATCTCTGAGAATGATAGCTTTTATGAAACTAAGGTTAAGTGTGTATAACCATTGGAAAAAAATGGATGAGATTTGGGGATCAGAGGTGAAAGGTCAAAGGTCACTGGCCATTTTTCATACTTATACATGCACTCTAAACATGAATAACATATTTTTTTAACCAACTGAGTTCAAGTAGTTATCCACATGGACAGAGGAACTGATTGTGTCAAAAGGTCAACAGCTGTTAGATAGTTATTCTAGTATGGACAGTGACTGAGTACGGAATGTTGAATTTCATTTCAACGTGTTGGAGACTGAAAACAAGATATCTTAGGCCGGAGTCTATGGAGACTGTGTGTCATTTTGAAATCAGATAGCCTCCAACGGGTTGACTTCATCTGTCTAGGGTGAGATGAACTGATTAGATCATGGTGACAGAACAACAAAGACTAGTCTCGAGATATCTTGGGCTTGGCTCTGTGGAAAATGTGTGAAATACCAAAATGAAATTGTTATTAACAGGTCAAAATTAATAGGTTAAAACTGAAATGTCATTACATGTAAAGATTTTAAAGCCCAAGTTTAGTTTTGGGGATTTCGTTTTATTTGAAAGCTTTATGCCCAAAGGTCATATCACACCAATAACAGATTCAGAACAGAGTCTACTCTTTCTGATGAGGTATAACTCAGATAACCTTAACACCTTATTAACCCTCAGGATGCTATAATGTGAAATATAGTCAAATCTCGGGGGTCCACCCCCCCCCCCCGGCAGATTTTTCATTAATTAATTCAACAACAAAAAAGACATTCAGAATATGTTATTGGTGTGATATGACCTTTGGGCATAAAGCTTTCAAATAAAAAATAATCCCCAAAACTAAACTTGGGCTTTAATATGTTATCCTTAAAAGTAAATAGAAAGAACCCCTCACCAACACATAATGTATGAATATTGAACACTTAGTGATGATTTGGGGGAATAACTCTGATGCCACAATTTACAACTCAAAGCTTGGTGACAAATTTCAAAATGTATTGGGAGAAAGAACAAATATTATGGAGCACAACATATCAGCTCGAATTGGGTAATAAGGGCAGAGGGTATCCATACACTATGGAACAGCCACATTGCTCATTTGATCAGAAATATGATATTCATGCCACCCAATTTTGTGTAACACTTCACTTGTTTTCCTCTCCTGTTCTGCTCTAAGGTGTATGTATCAATGATTCAAATTATTCTGCAGAAAACCCAATTCCCTACATCAATCGTGTATCTATATGTCATCCACCTTTTAAATGTCGGACATGTTTACTGTGTCATTCCTCAAAGTTCAAAAGAGTGATTACACCGTGTGGTTACATCATGCCCAAATACCATTGTTGAAAACTATACTACAGTATCAGTTTGTCCTGCCACTGCATGTCCCTTAACTAATACATCATATACATGTACAGAGTCATTTCTAATTCTTCTGCAGGATTTGGGGGTTTATTAACACTTCATGGAATGAACAATCTTTGCTACATTTACACAGAATCTGACTTGCACTGTAGCTGTCTTAAGTACAGTACGTCATTTAATTAAACACAAGTACGTCGTAATTTTCCAAGTGTAATCTGGTGATTCCTCTGCTTGCGCCCTCTACCTCCTATGGGATCATCCACCGATATGTGATGAATCATTCCAGTTGGAGACCGTCTCTGCCCTCTTGTACTGTATCATGGATACACCTGATTAATGGCGTCTTGAGTACCAAGTGACCTTTTTAAGTTTAGCGCTCATCAAGAAGCGCCAATGATCTCACGTCTTCTCCCTCTACACACCGTATTGTACATGTAAACCCCTCATGTTTCTGTCTCCTAAGGATATATTACGTGACATGTGATACACTGTGCGGTAGTATGTACTCAGCACCTTAAGAAAGCGTGGCAGTCTTTTCTTCATCTTGTCTCCTGACTATTGCTGGTATGCCCACGCGTCGTCTAGCCTTGCTGCATACCTTAAAGGTAGTGTCATTGGCTGTCAGTCCACAGCATGAGGGCTCACTAGCAAATAAGGTACAATTCAAAACTTGAAAATATTGAAGCAAGAAACATGAGATGGAATCGTTGAATACTGAATGTCTTACAGCTTTTTTTTTTTAGATTCCTATAAACTGTTATTACTGACTTAATATTCAACACTGCATGTGTTGGGTTTAAACAGTCTTATTAAAGGTATTGGCTAACATTTACCACAGTTAAAAAAATCTGAGCCACATGATTCCCCATGCTACCAGTGTCTTTCATGAGGTCTAAAAATGAAGCCCTGAAAAAATTGTTTTTCAAAATGATTATTTAGTGCTTTAAAAAAGTGAAAATCGTAAGTTGACCAGATTCACTTGCCCATTTCCTCCCATAGAATTACTGTATGTACACCTAGGCTATTAAAACTCGCCCCGAGTTTTAATTGTTTATTCATGCATAACTTGCCATTGGCAGTGTAACCTTCCAAACTTTTGTATTCTAGGGTGTTTATTTGTCCATTTGAACACTACTATGTAGCTCAGATATCAAAGTTTGACAATTTTTTAAATTGAAGCTCCACAATGTTAGCCTATCACTTTAAAAGGTATCTGTGAAAATTAAAAGATGCATATTATGATACTTTGGTCATTATGATGGCAATACATACCTGGATGAATCTCTGTAGTAAATGTTAATAAATTGAAATTTCATCACTGAAATGGGATTTTCCTAAAATGGCTTTAGAATTGTTATGCATATAATTTTAAAGTCACCTTCTTCTCTTCAGTTTCATTATTTCTTAAATTGTAATGTTCACTAAATAATGTTTACTAGTCATGGATGCTGTGTAAGTAGCTAATATTTTTAGACTATAATGAACACATGAGTATGATCTATTAAACCACTAGTGTCGGGTTAGTAATGTTTATTAGTGAACATTCTGAAGAGCAATTTTGACCCTGAATATGTAAGTACCATGTGATAGATAATAGGTTGGACCAGTTTTCCTCTTTGGCCCAAAAATTGAAGCAGGATCTCGAGTGGATGCCCATAATGACATGATAAAATTTGATTATGGGTCATGTTGTATACCATCCCTTGTCTGAGCCCCACAGAATTAATGCTTAAGTGTTTGTACAATGTTTGAATTATCAGGAACAGAAATATCTGGTTCAGTCTTTTCTTATTCTGGTGAACTATTGCCACTTAAATTTCTCCAGCTTTCAGAAAACCTCCAAACTCTTTCAAGACGTGACTCAGTCATGTCTGTTCAGTAATTTTGACATGATGACATTAAAACACATTTTTTCTGCCTGCTTGAATATTTGCAAGTAGCAGAATATCGACTTTCGTCCCCGAATAAGTGGAAATGTTTTTTCATGATTCAGAATGAGGCTTGAAAGGGGATTGCATCGGCGATCTGCTCCACCAATTTATAAGAGGGTTTCTCTAATACATCAACATCTTCCTGCGATGTGATAACCTGCCGTAGTAAACCAAAGGGTAAGGTGAACATTACAGCCAACCTCATGCAGATATAGTAAAGTAAAGGGTAAGATGAACATTACAGCCAACCTCATGCAGATATAGTAAAGTAAAGGGTGAGGTGAACATTACAGCCAACCTCATGCAGATATAGTAAAGTAAAGGGTGAGGTGAACATTACAGCCAACCTCATGCAGATATAGTAAACCAAAGGGTGAGGTGAACATTACAGCCAACCTCATGCAGATACAGTAAACTAAAGGGTAAGGTGAACATTACAGCCAACCTCATGCAGATATAGTAAAGTAAAGGGTAATGTGAACATTACAGCCAACCTCATGCAGATATAGTAAACCAAAGGGTAAGGTAAACATTACAGCCAACCTCATGCAGATATAGTAAACTAAAGAGTAAGGTGAACATTACAGCCAACCTCATGCAGATATAGTAAACTAAAGGGTAATGTGAACATTACAGCCAACCTCATGCAGATATAGTAAACTAAAGAGTAAGGTGAACATTACAGCCAACCTCATGCAGATATAGTAAACTAAAGGGTAATGTGAACATTACAGCCAACCTCATGCAGATATATTTATGTCCGTGTGTGGCACTGGGACAATTTTGTACCACAAATAGTACCTGAATTTATTGTAGAAAAAAATGTGATAGTAATGTATTTGTGTAGTTCATTCACTTTTACAAAACCCCACCAGCTAAAATCGGTAGACCATGTTGATATATTTTCAATATTTTATGAGAAATTTGAGTCTTGCAATACTACTTTTGTAAAATAGGAGAGTCATGCACATAACTGCTGTTAAATTGTGGAAATTTATTGATATGACACTAAGATCTGTGCAAGAATTATTGTTAATTTAGACATTCACAACATTATAATATTAATTGAATATTTGAGGAAAAGTATGCTTTCGTCTGCACATTATTTCAACATGGGTAAAAACTATCATTGGAAGTTGATGTTACACTTTTCAAAGCACAAACTTACAAATGATCAACAAATCAAGAGGTAAAAAATTGCCTTTATCCCCCCTAAAAAAAACTAATCAATTATTGTCTAGTACTGTATAGATACATGCGTGTAGTAAAAATGTCTCTTATTCAGTTCTTTTTGCCTTTTTTCAAATGAAATTACTATCAGAATTATTTTCTTGTCTTCATGGCTTGTTAAAATATTTCACAATTATACAGTTTGTAAATTATGGAAAGCAAATTAATCCGAGGATAAATGAAGCATATTTTGCGTGCATGGTATTTGCACTGACATTCACAAGAAGTCTTCCTGAATTTTCTGTGAGACAACTGCAGTGTGTGTTAAGGCATGAGTGCAGCACATGTGACTGAATACGTGTACGTACATTGTACTGTAACGGGCAGAGAAGGTACTCATTAGCAATGCAGGCGTTCGGCCGTGGAGGTGTGCAGCGTAAATCAGATAAACGATGGCGACAAACCATGTTTATGACTGACTGCGTGCGCTGGTCAACACACACACACACACACACACACACACACACACACACACACACACACACACACACACACACACACACACACACACACACACACACACACACACACACACACACACACACACACACACACACACACACACACACACACACACACACACACACACACACACACACACACACACACACACACACACACACACACACACACACACACACACACATACATGTACACACATCCATAGACTCTGATATTCAAATCGTTGTAGCGCTGTCCATCCAACTGGTTTTCATTTTTAAATGATGAATCCTTTCAATAATTCATGAACTTCCATCTTGCTGGTTCTGGCAAAGGATGTCCAAACTAATAGGGATAGCGAGAGGGCAACGTAGTGTACACTTATTTGTGAGAATACCTTGAAAGATGAATGGAATAAATGAATGCATCTCATACATTTTATATCCATGTACAGAGATCAAGCAAGTCTTTCCAAATGATGTGAAGAGTGTTATTGACATCAAGTTAACATTAAGAGCTGGATATTTAAGTGTATGTTTTTGCAGAGATAAGACATGAAAATGATTGGATTTGATGCATTTGCATATATGCATACCCAATATATACTGGGCAATGTATGCACACATATATATTTGTACCATTATACAGTGTGTATCCAAAAAAAAAGTAGACACTTAGAAAAAAAATTATTACACAAAAATTTCATGATCTTGAGATTGTTTTTTTGTACGAATATTTACCTTGGATCTAAGCTACCTGATGACGCTGTTGGTATTGAAAGTATTTCACGCATGAGTGGGCACAACCCACTTTTATCCAATTGGCCAAAAATGCATTTTCGCACAGGATTGTGTTCTTATTGGTAATGTTTAATGCCTCACAGACCGGTGCTGCAGAAGCTCTCAAGTGATGTGCACAAGTATTGAATTCTCAGCATGCTCAGAGAAGAGCTAATATCAATTCTGTGACAAGAAAGACAAAATGAAGCAATGATTCAGATGCCCCTTCTCAGAAAAGAATAAAATGCCATTTTTTTTTTGGTCAATTCACAGTTCATCTTGCAAACATGACATTTTCTTCTTTTTTAGTGGTAGTGTCTCTGAATCATTCCTTTATTTTTGTCTTTTTTGTTACAGAAGTGCTGAACATGCTGAAGATTCAATACTTGTGCACATCAGTTAAAATCTTCTGCAGCATCGGTCTGCAAGGCATTAAACATTGACTATAAGAACACATTTCTGTGCGCAAATGCATTTTTGGCAGATTGGATAAAAGTGGGCTGCGCTCCGTCATGCGTGAAATACTTTCAAAACCAACAGTGCCATCAGATAGCTTAGGTCTGAGGCAAGATATTCATATAAAAAGATAATCTCAAAATCATGAAAGTTTTTTAAGATAATTTGTTTTCTAAGTGTCTCCTTTTTTGATACACACTGTGTAATAACTAGACAGCTGGTATTGTCTTAAAATAATGTTAATTATGATTTCATATGATAAAACTCCATTTTGATCACTTACTCTTACTTGTAACATGATGGTTTTCAGATTGGATTAGAAATCTAATCATCAGTATTATTTCATGTATCCAAAGGTCAGTTTTATTTTTATTCCACTCCAATTTTTAATCAAGAAATTGGTGAAAAACTAAGGAAGGATGGATAGAATAACTGTCATCCTCCATTTTGACTAATCGTTGATATTTCATGGACATATAAATAATGAAAATGTCATGAATGTTATATAAGTAAATAATAGACTTTTTAGACTAGAAAAAAATGACCATTTGAGATATTGTACTCATACTATTTCTAATCAAGAAACTAATGAAAAACTAATGAAGGATGGATTAGATACCTGTTGACCTCCATTTGACTAATCATTAATATTTCATGGGCACATAAATAATGAAGAAGTAATGACTTGCTCTGCAATCAATGAGATATAATCATCATCAAGAAAATTTGGTTAGTTCACCAAAATGAGGTTATTATGAGTAATTTGGACCAGTCAGACTCTCATAAAGTGAACTTATTTGCTGGAAATATTTATGAAATTGAAATCATTGCTGGAATGACAAGACCTTGTATCTCTCTTTCTGGTAAAAAGGTTTTTTTTTCTGTCATCTTTTTCCTGGGAAGCTACCTTTCATTCTGTATGTGTCATGACACATTTGTTACTGTTTACAGCAGCCATGTTTTGGGGCTTTCCTTATAGATCATTTACCTGTGACTCCTGGCAATGGTATTATACCTACACATTTAGTCTGGCAATGACCCAAGACAGCAAAGACACAGTGAGTTGAAATATTAACGCCTTGGAAGACTTATATTCCCATAAAATCAAGTCACCAGGGCATCTCCTGACACTATAGGCTCACCTACAACTAGGTCCCCCAAATAAACGAAATGTGACTTGCACAACCAACTAAAACATTTTGCATTAGCCTGGAGACATTGACCCATAGTGAAGCATGGCTGTAATGTGGAGCAGGGATCAGGTGTATAGTGGGGTGGGGAATTGGGGTAGACACTAACCCCCCCCCCCAAAAAAAAATACATTGAAAAATAGGAGGAAAGGGAGGGTTGGGCATATCATACACTTTCCTTTTTATTTTGTTTTGTTGCCTGTAACTGTTCTTCAAATTGTTGCTGGTGTAGGCTACTCCCTCAACTCTCCCCCCCCCCCCCAACACTCAACCAAAATTAAAATGCCAGCTACACTAGTGCTGGAGACTAATGAAGAATGTAAGAGGAGAACATGATGGCTAGAGGAAGGTCAGTATTCATGCTGACCAGTGATCATCACCTTGACCGGTAATGGGCTAATAATAGTGAGACAACCACAAGATTAGTATCTTTTATCGTATGGGTACTTATGTGGTGAGGACCGGAGGTTTCTCGCCTTGACTCCTGTCTTTTGTGTGTGTGTGTGTG
>JZLH01S0029125.1:7748-24151 GCA_001188425.1 Eucidaris tribuloides | reverse complement strand
TCGACAATTGTTTTACAACGATTCTTTGCGATAGCAATTTTCTGATACTCGGCGGACCTCGTTAACACCAAAGTTCTACAAAGTCCTACCACGTCTCTTCCTCCAATTTATCCTCATCAATCGATCAGTACTCACAACACCCAAAAAGCCAGGCAGGATCAGGACAGCAACACGGTACTGTGCTTAAATCTTCTAATTGTTATCTCTTACATGCCTGTGGTTGTAGGAGAATGCTCTCAAAAGCAATGAAAGTACAGACAGTAAATATAAAACATTCTTGCCCATAAGTCAGCAAAGGTTAACCTCATTATAGGTCTCTTTCTATTAATTAGATGGCTTTGAGCCATTGGACAAATGACATTTTTACAACTCTATTACAATATCAGATTTGCAGATCCGAGTCCAATTTTTCATAAGGGAGTAACAGTATTTCCTCGTCCATAAGCTAGCCATCCAAGTTTATACTTTATTGCCTAAATTCACGAGAAAGTTGTAAATAGGTCCTTATTTAAGAATCCTGTAACCAATATAGCTTACTTAATGAGCATGGCCACTGATTTCTATCATTCGTCAAAGATTTATGATTCTTTTATCCATTCAGACAATTCAAATTTCCTCCTTATGTAGTTAATTAAGCACGAGCCCGATATACAGACACGGTATAATACAGCGTACTACTCATTCGTGGGGAAAAAAATGGTTAGTTATATGGCCATTGTGACTGGAAATTGCTCATCAATTTTTGCTTAGCACAAGCATCCGATAATTCCTGGAATGTATCGCTAACAATTATTTTTTCGATGGCTCTTGTGGTTTCACACTAGCCGTGATCTTGGTGTAAATGCGAATACCTTTGGTTGCAGTATACACAATAAATATCCCCTGGTGCTTTTGACACTCATTTAGCAGAATTAATTCTGGATTTATGCGTTGTTCTACTGCAAATTGCACATGATCATCTCTTCTTGACTGGACCTGTGTGCATTTCAAGCAAACCAGTCGTGAGATTCTTCCTGAAGGATTCTTTGATGATCCCCGTCAAGGAGCCAAGGTGAGTTCGTCAGTTTTGGTTTTAATCAAAGTTCCAGAGACGAGTCAACGTTGCCATTCATGCATGACTTGATGCACGGTACGAGTCACTCGAAAGGTACTCGAGGTTTTGAGTTGATACAAATTATAGGAAGATCCGGGGAAGCAAAGCGTTTTAATATCTCAGCAGTCATGCTTTCAAGAAAAGATGGATAGATAACTCCTCAAAATGAATCTGCTTGATTACTGAAATCTGATATACGAATCGACCCACTTCTGCGGAAAAAATTGAATGTAATTCCCTGAATTTTTTCATAGATGTGAATAATTTTCTAAAGGTATGAAGGATTATCTTTGTAACGATGTAATTATTTATTATTTCTGTTCATTCTTTTGAAAACAACAAAAAACATTCAAGATGTATTCTATAATATCAAGAATCGAAATTGTACTTCATTTTCAATTTTTTAAGCTTTTTTGTAATTTTTTATGATTAGTCTTAGTTCTAGGACATGTGTAGCGTCATTTAAAGCGCATTGCAAACAAGGTGTAAACAGGCTCACATTGCTGAACATATCTTCTTTTAACATGGCATTCCTACCATTTTCCATAGATTGTCACGCATTGGGTAAACACCGCAGGTGAGTAACACCATGGAAGAAGTAGTGGGAGAATTCGGAAGATGGAAACACTAGCCGTACTTTACTCTCTCATGTATTTGACTATGCTTGTTCCAAGCGCTTCCCTCTTATCATGTATTACAGATTATAAGTTCGTTAATTTTAAGAAAACTCTTGTATTTGATCTCTGTTGTTCCATTCATTTGTCAGTAATTTATTCAAGGTGCGAATGTTCATAATGAATTCTCACAGAATTTGTTAGCGTAGTTCGGCAATAAAGATTTACATTATTTTTCTTGGGAGGGGGAGATATATGGCGGTTTAGTGATGCATTAAGGCTTCGGGCGTTTCCTTCAAGGTTAGAGAAATCACGTCAGCCAATAAAATAAATCACCTGTCTTCATCATAAGAGAGAGGGTGACATACGTTAGGTTGTTGTGGCACCTATCAACATAGAACCAGTACGTGCGTACTCAGTCACTAATTTCTTTTCTTCTCGGCACCTGTTCTCCTGTAGTTCGGGATGATCCAGATCCATATTATGTATGCTTGTGTGTTGTCTCTCTGTGACATATGCAGATTTCATGCAAAAGTTGAGGCATCCTATTAATGAGTGGCAGTCGATAATTAATTATTAATGTAATATTTCATTCTGTTGTCATTCTACATTTATTCATGTCGGGTGTCCAGGAAACCTTGTAGAAGAGGATGACTGATCCAAAGCCAGCCACAGACAGACAGAAACCATTGACGAAATGCATCATGACCAGATTTAATGTTTGCATTCAAGACGAATTCCAGCTGCTCGTCAGGCATTATATGCTTATCACTGGTCGACCGTTGGTCCGGGCATTCAAGCTATCTTATTAAATGATCACAGCTTAACATCTATCGCCACCTAATCCTCCCTTATGTTCCGTGGTTTGGTGTGGAGTATGTTAATGAAGCTGAAAAAATCTAAATCTCAAAATGATGTCTGCTAGTGTTTTCAAAGAGTGAAAATGCTATGAACATACCCAGTTTTTCCATGCCATTCTCCTCTCCATTAGATGGTAAATAGAATTTATATAATTCTGTTGGGCTGTTGGTGGGATTAGTTTCAGTTTTGTAATCAGATGTCTTCCAAAAAAAGAGACAAAAAAATAATCATCGTTGACTGTAATGCGTAGTTTTATTTGACAAGGAAAAGATTTCTAGTCCGTAGAAGCGCAAAATAAGCAGAGCTGTCAGCAGAGACACTTATAATTTATTGTAGGTGTTGGTTGATGATTTGTTAGTGTTAAGGCCCGTTGGTTCATGATTGGGGATGTTCTGGCTCGCGCGTGGGGATTGGTTGACATTTAATCTGTAACTTATTTTCGGGGCTATGCTGAAAACTTGGCGTGCATTGTAAGCGGCTGCAGTAGCGTTCATAGGACTCAAATTATGCAGAGAGCAGATGAGCTATGGCGAGAATATAAAAAAACTCGCCTCCTCGACCCATATGAGTTAAGAGCATACTCACTTTTACACAGCTTGGAGAATGTATTCTGGGCTGGAAGGATTCTTATCGCTTGAATTTGTGTATGGGAAGCGTATCACGCTGCATCACATACCTAGGCTTTTGATCTTCTCCTTGAGCCCAGATGACATGAGTCCTGCATCTACCTAACAACTGATTTGTTTGTCCAGGATACTGATTCTTGTGATGGTAAGCTCTATTTTTAGAAAGATGTCAAGACTGCAAAATTTTCACCAGTAGATCGCTTGCACAGTTTCTTGATTTTAGAATAGTTTCACCAAAGTTGATGACTACTCCCAATCATGTCATTTCCCTTTAAGTTATTGTTTTTTCCCTCAATGTTTTTAATTCTGTAACCAAAAAGGATTTTCTGTAGCAATTTTAATACCAATATATATGGACATTGAAAGACAAATTCTCATATTTGGGGGGTCAATAGATTGAAGGACATTATAAAAAAAAAATTGTTGAACCAATTATCTGTGCAGTGTAAGGTCAGTTGGTACAAGGTGTTCATTGCCTTTAATACACATAAGGGGGAAAAAAACATGAAGGCTCAGGAAGATTTTGCCCCCCAAATGACAAAAGGAGCCATATAATTTGTGTAAAACAGTCCATATAGGTAATGATAATCTAAAATGAATTGAAACAGGAAAATAAGCCCCTGTTAAGAAACTGTTATTATTTCCCTGATAAGCAAAAATTAATGAAGTGTGACACAAGGTCACCAGATAGAATGTTACCTCAGAAGTATGAGGGAAAATAAAGGATAGTCATTGATGTTATGGCAGTCAAATTGCTGATCGTATTGATTTCTCTTATTGTGACAATTTTTTTTTAATTGTAATTAACAGAGAGTGCTTTGCTAAGGTGGAGAATCTGTGGAACAAGCAAGACGAGTGGAAGACCAAAGCGGAAACGAAGAGGGGGCAAGAAGACATGGAAGAGGAGGAAGGGGGGAGTGGGGATGAAGCCGAGTTTGAGGAGTTTCTGAACTGGAGGTCGAAGGGAGCCTGGAAGTGAACGGATGCCAAAAGTTTTGCTGATGTGACATTTTACTGTTCGCAGCCATGCAAAGTATTGCCACATATCTATTAAAGATAGAGTGCTTTATTGTCTCACCTGCATAGTGGAGTGAGACATGGCATTAGTATTTCCAGTGTCGGTATTGAGCTAATGGACATTTGACTGTTCCACAGTGATGCAAAGCATTGCCACATATTTATCAAAAGACACAAAGATAAAGTGCTTTATTGCTTTGCTGGCATGGTGAAGCGAGACATGGGCATCAGAATTTCCAGTGTCGGTATTGAGCTGACGAACATTTGGCTGTTCCACAATGATGCAAACCTTTGCCATATCAAAGACACAAAGATAAAGTGCTTTATTGCTTTGCCTACATAGTGGAGTGAGACATGGGTATCAGTATTTCCAGTGTCGGTATTGAGCTGATGGACATTTGGCTGTTTCACAGTGAGGCAAAGCATTGCCACATACATATCAGATACACAAAGATATAGTGCTTTATTCCTTTGCCTGCATAGTGGAGTGAGACATGGGCATCAGTATTTCCAGTGTCGGTATTGAGCTGATGGACATTTGGCCGTTCCACAGTGAGGCAAAGCATTGCCACATACACATCAGATACACAAAGATAAAATGCTTTATTCATTTGCCTGCATAGTGGAGTGAGACATGGGCATCAGTATATCCAGTGTTGGTATTGAGTTGACGGATGTGTGTCTGTTCCACAATGATGCAAACTATTGCCACATACATATCAAAGACACAAAGACAAAGTGCTTTATTGTAGTGGTGTATCACAAAGGTTAAACGACCGTAAAGATCCAAAACCATCTTGAATATGTAGGATTCATCTAACTGTATTGCTTTGCCTGCATAGTGGAGCGAGACATAGGCATCAGTATTTCCAGTGTCGGTATTGAGCTGATGGACATTTGGCTGTTCCACAGTGAGGCAAAGCATTGCCACATACATATCAGATACACAAAGATAAAGTGCTTTATTCCTTTGCCTGCATAGTGGAGTGAGACATGGGTATCAGTATTTCCAGTGTCGGTATTGAGCTGATGGACATTTGGCTGTTCCACAGTGATGCAACAACGCATTCCCACATATTTATCAAAAGACACAAAGATAAAGTGCTTTATTGCTTTGCTGGCATGGTGAAGCGAGACATGGGCATCAGAATTTCCAGTGTCGGTACTGAGCTGACGAACATTTGGCTGTTCCACAATGATGCAAACCTTTGCCATATCAAAGACACAAAGATAAAGTGCTTTATTGCTTTGCTTACATAGTGGAGTGAGACATGGGTATCAGTATCTCCAGTTTTGGTGTTGAGCTGACGGACATTTGGCTGTTCCACAGTGAGGCAAAGCATTGCCACATACATATCAAAGACACAAAGACAAAGTGCTTTATTGTAGTGGTGTATCACAAAGGTTAAACGACCGTAAAGATCCAAAACCATCTTGAATTTGTAGGATTCATCTAACTTTATTGCTTTGCCTGCATAGTGGAGCGAGACATACCGTAGGCATCAGTATTTCCAGTGTTGGTGTTGGCATTGGTAGGCATCGTCATCAATCATGTCGAACACCCAATAACTTTGTACAGCTTTGAGGCTCATGTCAAGTTCAAATATGGGTCAGATTTTACCAAGGTCAAGGGCAAAATGTCTGTGAACTAGCGATAACATTGTAGCATCACCCATTTTGTAGCGGTCGGCTCCCACAAAGTCCGAATGGTGTTGAAGTCTAGGGGTCCCTGGGATGGGTGTTTGGTGTTGTGGTGAAGCCATCCCCGGGGCCGAGCGGTAGTACCCGGGATGAAAATTCTTCCTCGGGGCTCCCTCTTAGTGTTGACCAGGTGTGGAGGCTCATTGTGCTAAAGTATACGACGGTGGACTGGGTCAGACTTGTTACCTGCCCTAGCCCTTACTCAGAACCCGTTGATAATAATTAATACAACTTCAAGTAATCACATTACAACAATTGAGACAACCCTCCAGTAAATTACAATTGTTGACACAGTTATACCAGGCAAATGGCCAGTTCTTCAATTTATTTATCTTATATGAATTACAGGGGTCCTATAGCCACTGTTACAATAGGAGTGCGGCGATATTTATACTTACACACCAAAAGTGATTGTTTCTATGGAATGACACTTTGATTTTATAATATTTCTTTGACTACCCCATGTGATAATATAACCCCTAGTATATGAGACTTGTAATATTATTTTAAAATTTCTTATAATATATCGTCTATGTCATAGTAAACCAGACTACGAACTTAGAATTTTTCTGGGTAATGTTCTATGTAGTAATACACTGGATAATGGCACTTAGAATAATTTTGGATAATAATGTAATATTTAAAACTCTGGGGACTTATAATGATTATGGATAATTTCTTGTTTTATACTTGAACAAACTCTGGGACTTAGAATAATTTATGACAGCATTTCTTGTTTATATGTGATCCATCACCATGATAGCCTGATAAAATCGCACAACCCAAAGGTATTAAGGGAAATGCCAAATATCATAATTATGACATAAGTATGAAAGTGAAGTGTCCTTAAAAATAAAAATTTTTATGATGTTCACATTATGCAAATGTTAAAATGTTCATATTTTTTACCCAAAGTATTTTTTTCCATGTTTATGTTTCATACAATGTGCAACTTTATCAGGGTATCATGGTAACAGGTCACATATAGGAATTTGTTAGACTTCATTTTATTTAAAGGGACTACGGGAAATTTCTCTTTTATTAGTAGAAGTTGCTGGCGTCTGTACGGAGTGGAGTAGCACCAGTACCTCTGCTGCAGGAATCTCAGCACTTAGTCTCTTCAGTCAGCAGCAGCATCTCCCTCAAATATTCTTTGACACTTTTGATCGTCAAGAAGCCAAATTGTTGTAACATGAACATAACAACTGGTTCCAAAAATCCAATTATCTTTTCAAATCACATTTTTTTTTTTAGTATAACTTCAAAACTTCCCCCTTTCCCACCAAATTTACTCCTGATAACTTTGCATTTATACTTCAGTGGCATTACAAACAACAGACAAAGTAATAGTTACTCAAAATAATTCAGGGAATGAGGATTTCTCCCCAACCTCTTTTATTGAACAACATATATGTCTATATATGTTTTTTAACCATTTACCTCCCTCCCTTTCTCTTCTGTTTCTTCTGATGTCCTCCTCTCTTACTTGGTTGGCCTCCTAGTCAACTTGTTAGTGGTACAAGTGTATATCCCCTCCGTGTGGAAGGTGGGACGTCTCTACAACTTGTCTCAAAGTCATCCCTGGGGTGATGGTGTGGTAATTCTTGAACTGTACTTGACATACTGTTCGGCCATCCTCCCTTGTTCCAGCAACTTTCCGAAGACATCGTCCTCACTGATGGTCTGTGTTGCCATAGTGGTGGTGGTAGGGCTGGGTCCTCCGGGTTAGGTTTCTTGATTGGTGGTGAAGACTTCTTCCTTCCCAATGACAATTACAGGGTCAGGGTTGTCAATCACATGTTCACAGGGCGGTACTTCCTCTTCAGTCTTCTTCTCCGCGGCCTGTACTTCGGTAGCCTTTTTCATGGGGGACGCCAGTGGCAACAACATGGGTGGGAGCAGGTTGTCTTCCTCGAGGAAGGCAAGCGGACGGGCGCCTTGGGAGGGGCAGGCCTAGTCGGCTTTCTCTTGATGAAATTTGGAGTAGTGAGTCTTTGTTTGTAGAGAAGTGAATTTGTAGGAGACCCCTGTCGTGGTGTTCTTGACCTCTTCTTTGTTCCTCTCTCCAAACTCCCGACGTTCCTTGGGGCTGCAACTCCTAGTGGCTTTTTCCGGCACTGTGATGCCTTGGACGTCTTTTGGTACTACGGTGTCTTGGACTGCGACGCCTCCCGGGGCGGCAGCTTCTCTCGGCACTGCGATGTCTGGGACTTCTCTCTGTACTAGACATCTCCCAAGGCTTCTGCTTCTTCCAGCACCTTGATGTGTCACACTTCTTTCTCTTCTATGACTTCTTCTGGGGCTGCGGCTTCTTGAACCACTTCACTTGGAATGTGATCCCAGCATTGTCTGAAAGGAGAACAGAAGTACCCGCTGCCATATGAAAGTAGAAAAGGCGGCACCTCCCAGGCCTCCCGATCCGTCATCCCAATCCCCCAGGTCATACCTTAACTTTAACTGCCCAACATCTCCAGAACAAAATGAAGAAAAAGAAACTACTTCTGCCCGGGGTCCCTCGAGTCATTGTGAGCCATAGCCGAAAAGCCACTGCCTGGTCCAGCTCTCTGGCGGTAACTAACAAAGAACATCCTCCGATTCCTCCCTGATTCCATCTTGCAAGTGTCGCCAGAGTCAGTTCCTCTGCTGCTTCCTGAGTTTCATTCAAACTTGTTTTGTTCTTAGCATCCTAATCTCTTGTTATTATGGATCTGACTGAAGACAGGGTACCCGCGTTGCTCATGGACCAACTGGTGGTGTGTTGATGCACGTGATGGTGTAGTTTGAGTCCTTGTGCTCCTTGATTCTACCATTGTGTTTACCTCTGTAGAACAAAATCGTGTTTCCAAACAGTTATCGTTGACCTCTTGGATTATTTGTCACCATATTCTGAGCTGTCAAGCAAGGGTGGTGTTGATGCCCTAGTTGTGTCTGGGTCCATTCCATAAGGAATCAGAGTTTAGTTCCCTTATTTTGGTAGTCCCAGTTCCCTTCATCTTCAGGTATTGGTTCTAAGTGTCTTTGTGTGTGTGTGTGAAGAGTAAAGTGGTTCCCTCTGTTTGAGTACCAAACTCCCTATCCCTTGTGGCTGTAGGGTCCGTGAGCTTGTCTGCTCTGTAATTCCCTTCTGCTTGCTCATTGTCTGTGGTAATGTTCACTGCAGCACGTACTTCCAGGCTTAAAGCGTAGACTTCCTGATGAAGTTTCCAAACATTCCTTCTGATTTCTATCCCAAGGTAAATTATTAACAGCTGAATCGACGATACCTTCATAACGACAATCAGCACTGTGCTGACTTCCAGCCTCGTAATGTCCACAGCCATGACTCACTCACTTTCTTCGGGCTCTCCTCGCCTTACTTCGTTCCAGATAACCCCATTAATACAGGGAGTTTGGTATGGGTTTTTAACCCCACTTGGCTCTTCCTCTTTAGCCATCCAAGTGTTGACGGAGATTAAGGCAGAGACTTGCCATGTCTCACTTGCTTTGAGTTCTCCTTGCTCTTCTTTGTTCCCTTACTTAGTCACTGATCGAGGCCTGAATAAGTCCACTCTCTTTCCCCAGTTGGAGTCCAGCTTTCTCTCTGTAACCCAACAATGTTGGAGTCTTTGCTGCTCCTGGCTGGGATGCAGTAGAAGGCGCTTAACCCTTCACTTAGCAATGGCCCCTTGCACATTGCTTCCCTCACCTCACAATGTCGGAGTCTCTGCTGCTCCTGGCTGGGATATGGTAGAAGGCGTCTAATCCTTCACTTGGCAATGGCCCCATGCGCATTACCTCTCTCACCTTGAATGTCGTTAATTAGTAAAATTATTGGGTCTGTCGTCTCTTCTGTCTTGGGTACCGAAACGGTCCCACTCCTTCCTGTACTAAGGCCGTACCTTCATCGGGGTAGAGGATTCTGACTTAGCTTGCTCATCATTTTCAGCCTCTTCCTCTGTGTGGGTTGTCTCATTATTTTGTACATTACTGTCCGGAGTTATTTCTGGCCCAACTTCCTCTGGTTCTCCATGGTGAGAATCAGTCCAAGTTGCCAATTTCTCTCCTGTGTACAGCTTCAATCAGTTGTAATATACTACTCTATTCTCTGCCCTAGCTGATCGTTGAATATGGTGTGTTACAGCGGATAACTTGTCTGATATCAGATAGGGTCCATCCCATCTATTTGCAGGTTTTGGGTTGACCCATTTCCTCCTTGTGTCAGTATGAAGCCACACAAATTTTCCATTTCCATTTTCTTTGGGGTTACTACTCCAAACACTACTTATAAGTATCCTATTTTCCTCCTACTGTGGTGAATTGAATCCTACTTTTCTCCTACTTTTTTTGGGAGAATTTTGCTCCTAACTTTCTTCTACTTTTTCAACCAAGCAGAGCTGAGGGCATGTATATTTATTCCTTCACTGGGGGGGGGGGGGGTTACAAGGGTTGGCTCCTGTAAATCTGCCTCTTGAGTATGTCTGGACTAATGAACTAACTTAAAGATGTGTGAGTTGAGCTTTTCTTTAGAATGATGTCATTTGGATCACTGACCAAGGTTGTGACTTGAAGGGGATATGGGGGTGGGTTTGACTGCTCCATATATATGACATAAACAATTAAAATAATATTGGTAAATTTTTATAGACGAGGACCATGTTTATGTGTTTTTGTTTGTATAATAGGTTTTCCAAAATTTTGTAAACAAATTTGACACAAGCCTGAAATGTGCTGATGGCAAATGTGTTCAAACTACCTAATACTGGTAAAAAAATATTATTTTTGAATTTAAATTTGAATATTGTCTTATCCAAAAATATGTTTGGTGTGTTATTTGTTATATGAGTATGACTTCCCAAACCATAATCTTGTTCATACGAATGTGGTTGTATGATTTTTTGTGTGTGTGTTGTGTGATGTGCTGTGTGTGTGTGTGTGTGTGTTTGTCGTTGTGTGTGTGTGTGTGTGTGTGTGTGTGTGTGCAATGTGGTGATGTGTGTGTGGTGTGTGTGTGTGATGTGTGTGTGTGTGTTGTATAGTGTATTGTGTATGTGTTGATGTGGTGTGTTGTGATGTGTCGTGTGTGGTCGTGTGTGGTGTGTGTAGTGATGCATGGTGTGTGTGTGTGTGTTGTGTGCTTGTGTGGCGTGAGGGTGTGTCACGTGCCAGAGACTATTTAACCGTTGAAGACGGCGTTTAATTTGCATTTAAGCTTGCATTTCCCATGAAAACGCAAGACAAAGATGTCTTGTCGGTCTTCAACAGTTCCAATTCAATTTTAGGAAGTGTAGACTATTTCAGATGTATGACATTTCATGTGCTTACGCATTTTAACAAGATGATGTGCTTAAATATGATCGTTTCGTATTATTTATATAGTGCCATCACTTTGTGTACAAACAAAACTGAAGTACTGTTTATGCTTGACATGGTGTCCATATTATGTCAGTCTTTGTTGCCCCCCCCCCTCGCAAGTATGATGGGGGAACTATGAAAGGAGATCCATACTGTGTGTGTGTGTGTGTGTGTGTGTGTGTGTGTGTGTGTGTGTGTGTGTGTGTGTGTGTGTGTGTGTGTGTGTGTGTGTGTGTGTGTCTGCGTGTGTGTCTGTGTGTCTGTGTCTGTCTGTTCTGTCTGTCTGTCTGTATTGTATGTGTTTGCATGTTATGTGTGTGGGTTATGTGTGTTTTTGTGTGGGGTCTGTCTCTCTGTGTCAAACTGTACAAACTACAAAATGTTTTGAATGTAAAATACACAATCAAGATGATCCGTTAACTTACGTTGATATATCAAATAGTAAATTACATTCTGGTATTATGGAGTGTATGATGTAGGGCCTATTATTTCTCCGGTAATGATCAGATAACCCGAGACCATACAAAACTTGGTTTACCGCTACCATCCGTCCGTACAACGGTCCAGCAAGTGCGCCAGCTATGGGTAAATTCGTTGTACATGTATTATTGTTTGTCAAGTGCAGAAATAAAAGTGTGACAGCTTCCTACTGACGACAACTTTAGAGGTTAATGATAGCTTTAAACTGAAATACGGTTTGCAATTTATCAGTTTGAAGATATGAATGAGAGCACCATAATATATGCATGTATTTAATTAAGACATATTACCTGTACGAAGTGTCTCATAGACTTATAATTGGACTGCGCAATTGCATAATTCAAACTTTGATGACAGTCAGAATATTTTGAACGTTTGAAATGGATGAACCGCATATTGCACTCTCCATAACCCGTTAATATAATTTGATATACAATCACACTTCCTTATTCAAATAAAAACCGAATTATGTTTATCATGTTCTATTACATGTAAGTGTGGTTGCGTTTTAAGAGCCAAGTTTGCCCTTGACTTTTGTGCGAGGTTCACCTCGAGGGACAGTGTGTCATCATTTTAACACAAACACTTCTTGTCAAAAAGTGCTGAATTTACGAAACATAAAAAACAGGTATGTTTCAAATTATAGGTCATAAACCTCAAACATGAAATCTTTGCAATGTTTTTCACTGAAATTTACGTAAAAGATTTATTATCGTGTAGTATGGAATATGAAGTGAGTACAGACGACCAGTCAGGCAGGGGTTCCGCGCGCAAAATTGAAAATGTGGTATTTTTATGTTAGGTATTATTGTTTCGTATCAGCAATCAAAACAAGAACTAAAACATCCTGTCAGAATTGCTTCTGTCCGAGTTTTTCGTGTCCGGTGTCCATGCATGATTGTTTACTTTGCTGTGAATGCTCTGGCTTATGACACCATCCATTCATTTATTATTATTTTATTGTTATTTTCATACATTTTCCACGATTACGACATCGCAACTTGGGGTCGTTACCTAACAAATTCGATTTATGTCATTTACGGAACAACACGGCATTCTATGAGATTGTACTGGTTGCAGACGCTGGAAGTCGAAAATCAATATGTTTTATATTACCATCATCCACATAAAATGTGATGTGTCATTATTATTCTCGCTTAAAAGTCAATTCTCCTACTCTTTGCCATCGTTTACCGTTTATATTGTAATATCTGTCACCTATACCCATCAGCTAGGCGTTATACAGCGCGATAAAGGAGATTATATTACTATTTTACTCGGTGGTATAAACGTCCTTACCCTGTTTGTCAAGAACAAAACAAAGACATATCAATCGAAACATTGTGCTCAATGATTTCGTTACCCTTAGAAATGATTTGTGATTTATTTTTCTCGCGGGGGACGATAAATGTCATATGCGTTAAGTAATCTGGCAATTAGTTGGCATTGTAAATTATGAATTTTAGAGAAGACTTAGAGCAGACGGAGAAATCAGGAAGCGAATAACGGGAATCTGCTCCGTAAAAAATATTTAATATTTCGTGACGAATTCATCGGCCAGGTGTACGAGAGACGAGCTTATGAAAAAGGCAAAAATGTTCACAGTGTTTCGGGTGAACAACGGCTCTATTCAATAACCATTGCTGACGTGAGACGGAATATCAAAGTATATGCTCGATACTGTCCAAAATTTGATATAAGTATATCGTTTAGAAATATATGAAATTCCTTTTCTCGACCATGTATACATATCAGGTATCACAAAAATGCAGTCCACGTTCACGCGTTGCAGGTACAGACATACAACATGCTTTGATTTTCAAGTAACGTTTTATATCTCCGATATAAAAACGGTGCTGAATGCTATATGTTTTCGGGTATGTACCCGTCTGTCTGTCCGTTTGTCCGTCCGTCCATCCATATGTAATCCGTCCGTATCATGTTTCTTACAGCGGTATCTAAAATGATGAAACACAGATTTTTAACACCATGAATGCCACTGTGGTTATATGTTGTATTCTTAAGTATTTTTGTTAAAGAATGTGAGTTTTCAACATGGAGAATTAAAGATATACAATTTTTGCTGTATGGCTTAATCTGTATATATTCAAGAAGCTACCTCCATGATATAATGGATAGATAGGTAACAGGTTCAGTTCCAGTTGGTGTGTGTGTGTGTGTGTGTTGATTATATAGAAAGAGTATAAAACTCAAATTTTGTGAAATTATTTTATTTGTCATTTCATATACTTTTGTAAAATATACACTTCCTTAAAAGACAAGTTTCCCCATTCATAACTGATCGGACGGACCCTACGAACCATTTCTCACTGATCAGTGGGCAAATTTATTTCTTTGTGCTATGATAACGAATAGTCGTGAAGATTTTAAAAAAATATATATGTATCATCTTTACTTGTCCACGATGAAGTAAATTGAAAACAAAAATGTTTCGTCAATAGAAAGGAACATAATGAAGAAGAAACTTATTTGTTTTGTTTTAATTGCTGCGCAATTGTATAATCTCCATTTTTCCTTTTTTTTTGGGGGGGGGAGCTGGAACCCAACTCCCAATTTGCAAAGTGCATAATTGTATCATTTTGTACCCCTCTATTTATTCAGAACACTAATTATTGAAATGGTGTACCTTCTGAAACATGTAGATACATTTAGTCAATTTGATAACACATTGATTTCTATAGGAATTGGTTTCTCACTGTATAAGCGTGTGTGGTAATGGTAATGGAGATGGTGATGGAAATGGTGATGGTGACGTGATGGTGATGGTGGTGGTGATGATGGTGGCGGTGAGGGTGAGGGTAACGGTGATGGTGATGGTGACGGTGCAGTGACGGTGACGGTGATTGTGATGGTGGTGATGGTAGTAATGATGGTGATAATGCTAATGCTGATGTTGATGTTGGATGGTGATGATAATGGTGATGGTGATGATGATGGTGATGGTGAGGTTGATGATGTTGATGGTGATGGTAATGGTGATGCTGATGCTGATGGTGATGGCGATGGCAATGAGTGTCGATGATGATGGTCATGGTGATGGTGACGCTGGGTGGTAATGGTGGTGGTGATGGTGGTGATGATGATGATGATGATGATGATGATGATGATGATGATGATGGATGGTGGTGGTGGATGGTGGTGGTGGTGGTGATGATGATGATGATGATGATGATGATGATGATGATGGTGATGGCCATGGCGGCCATTATACCTCGTACAGGTCCATACCATGTCCTATAAATTCTCACTCGCAGATGTTACGTTTGGATGTTGTGGTTTACAGACGTTTGAATGACAATACAAATACGGAAAGAACACCCCTCCGACCCCCCCCCCAACCAAAAAAATCTACACAGGAACGTTACTTGATATTGTCTGTGTCAGTTTTGTAGATTCATGAAGCCAACGTTGGAGCATAACATGCTGGACCAGTCCCGCCAGTACACCTGCCTTTTTATGGTCTTCTTCGGGCGGAAAGGAATGACATAAGCGAAAAACACCAACTTCTTGCAAACAAGAAACTTGTGACATTTTCGTCATCTGAAATGACCTGCGATCTAATGTTTCCTCGATTGAGTGTAAGGCACTTCCGTTTAACTGTACTGCCGTGCTCAAAATAGCCTCTCGAGTATCAACACTTTGTCTTTGGGGGTTCTTTGCCAATATACCAGAAACTTAATTATGACTGTTACCGCAACTTGACTTTTAAGCGAACACTTTGTTGGGGTGGAGGGTTTGTGGTGGCCCGACAAAACGACATGGGACGATCACTGTCATTCGTGCTTCGATCAGTTTCACACCTCTTCCTTCAATGTTTGTGTTTGTAAATAGTATGGCTTCTATAGTTTCATTTTTATATTCATTTTAATACAAATGAAAATCACCCCCTTCCCTACGACTGCAGAAGTCTGACCTACCGGTCTAAAAAAAATAGCACTCATCAGACTACTGGCCGTCCATAATCAAAGGGCATATGCATCAAGAATATACCAATGTATACATCAGTTGCAGTGAATATACCTGGCAGGAAGGATTTGCCCTGAATTTGGTTACTTGTGGAGAAACAAGCGTTCATTTACCAGTATTGAATTAATCATTTGCCCTGATAGAAATTAAACCCACACTAAGCTACGCAACAAGTTCGCCTGTCATAATAAGTACTGATGGTGATTGTTAAAAAAAAGTAATAAACATTTTGACCATGAAATTTAGACAGCAGAAGCCTCGATCAGTGTTCTTCATTCTGGAGTAGTTTTAGCCCAAAGTAAGGACTTTTTTTCAATCATGCTGTTTCCCTCCACAATATACATGTATATTTGTTTGTAAACACATTTCCATGTAAAAGCAAAGGTCTCGAATGGATCAAAACAATCAGGACAACTGTCTTCAGCAACGATAAGAAAGGGAATAGGGATCATATATCAGGACAATTATTCCGGATAATTACCACACGAACAACTGCCACCCACCCTTCCTAGGAAATTGCCCCCTAGCACAACTGTACCCCGGGTAATTCTCCTAGGGGGATAGTTTCTGGTAGTTCTCCAGGTTATTCTCCGGGGGGGGGGGGTAGTCGTCCGGGTAATTCGTCCCAGGGGGATACGACTGTAAAAAAACTATTGGGTAAACTATACTGGATAAATCAAAATTGGGTAAAAG
>JZLH01S0029112.1:15106-31571 GCA_001188425.1 Eucidaris tribuloides | reverse complement strand
TATCGCCGGAGCATTTGTCGCCGGAGCATTTGTCGCACCTTCGGAGCAATTGTCGCCGGAGCAAATATCGCCGGAGCATTTGTCGCCAGAGCAAATATCGCCGGAGCAAATGTCGTCAGAGCAAATGTCGCCAGAGCATTTATCGTCGGAGCAAATGTCGCCGGAGCATTTGTCGACGGAGCAAATGTCGTTGGAGCATTTGTCGACGGAGCAAATGTCGCGGAGCATTTGTCGCATTTTTCGGAGCAATTTTCGTCGGAGCATTTGTCGCCGGAGCATATGTCATGGAACCGCGTAGGCTAGGCTATATTATACTCCACTGCAGTAGAAATTCCTAAGTGACGTTTATTCATGCATATCTTGCCAATGGCGGCATAACTTTCCAAACTTTTTTTTATTGTAGGATGCTTATTTTTCCATTATACAATGTGGCCAGAAAGAATGCTACGAGTATAATCGCTAATTCTTCACCCATTATTGGCAAAATGTCATTAATTTTTATTTCGTTGGTTAGAACGTTCTTTTTCCAATAAAATGATACCAAGATCATTGATTTTGAGTAAGGCGTTATTGAAATTCTAGGGCCATTTCAATTTCCCAAATTCGCCAATTTTTCTACAGCGGCGATCATCGGAACGCCTAGATATTGTGGCCTCTGAGCTTGCCATACCAGCCCGCATACCAGACAAACCGCGATGACAATGGAGATGTAGCTAGCATCGTCTTCTTTATGAAAGCCGCTTATGCCTCCGGCAACTTCGTTGCAGAGGCATAAATAAGATTATTAAAACTCAGTAACTATGAATTTTGGCGCACTTCGGAGCCATTCTGGCCCACTGTGCGGCGTGATGACGTCCAGAAGGTCGCGGGTTCGAGCCCCGACCGGGTCATACCAAAGAATTTTTAAAAATGGTACTTCCTAGCCAGGCGCTCGGATTTCTAGTGCAGAGAAGGGTAATAATAACATTTATGTTATGCAGGGCCGGCTGGTAGAGCAGTCTATGTGACTGAAGTGGCTACCCTGGGTAAATAAGACGTTATTGTTGTTGTTATTATTTTTACTATACTGCTGTACCATTTAATGTTACTTTACTATATAATTGCCACATTTCTAAAGTGAACTTCAGGTTTGATTCAGGTTTCTAATGCAGTTTTTAGTTTTTGCACAATAAGCATACTTCTTTCATGCTTAGAAGGTATGAATAACTTGTTGTACTCATGAGAAGGGCATTGAATAGTAAATCCCTAATGATTGCCTTCAGCGCATTTATTGAAATGTGCAAATTGACGAACGGAGCAAGGCAAAGGGTTAATCTCTGTCTCACACGACACGAATGTAAACTTTCCATACATGTGGATAACCATACCCCCACAAAAAAAGAAAACGATATGGAATAAAGACATTACAAAAACGTATGAATTATGGACTAGCTAGAAAAATGTGATAGAAGGTAAACATTTTTGTGTTGGTTTACTAATTACAACAACAAAAACGTAATCGTTTCAGTCAGTAATCCCTACGGTTTAGAACGACTGTTACAGACGTGCAATGTATCTCGAATACAAAAGCGCGATCTAGCAAAGAAATGTGAAAAGTCTTTCAGGATTTAAGAGCGAGAACGTTTCCCGAAGGTTTAGAAAACCCGCAAAATCTCCAAGGATGTAGGTAATACGCTTTACATATCGTTGGTCTTGCCGTCAGCCATTTAAGGGAAACCTGTAAAATTACATTGAAATAAAAGTTAAACTGTTAGTTTAAAAGACAAATTCGTAAAAAAAATTCTTTCGAGTTCATTCACATTTCTGAAAAATATGGAAAGAAGATATGTTACTTAATGTCATTGTGCCCCAATGACCTGAAACTTGATACAACCACTTATGTTGCATTACGACTATATTGTTATACAGCTGAAACTTTCAATTAACCAAGGAATACTCATGTAAATTAAATGGTAAACAAATAAATGTACGAAGACGCAAATTCTAACCATAAATACAAACAACAAGAGGCCGTCAACAGATTTAACATATATCATCACCATTATTATTATTATCATCATCTTCATCATCATCATCGTAATCATCATCATCGTAATCATCATCATCATCATCATCATCATCATCATCACCATCATTATCATTTCTTTCTTTCTTTCTTTTTCTTCTTCTTTCTTCTTCTTCTTCTTCTTCTTCTTCTTCTTCTTCTTCTTCTATTTCTTCTTCTTCTGCTTCCTCTTCTTCTTCTTCTTCTTCTTCTTCTTCTTCTTCTTCGTCGTCTTCTTCTTCTTTATTTTTTCTTTTTACCTTCCTTTTCCCTCCCTCCTACTCTCCTGTTCTCAACCTTTCTTTTATTTTACCATTTTTTTTTATATACATGTATAATAAGTTACACCATTCATGATTTGATTTTGTAATGTTAGTTAAAGTATAGCATAGGTTTGGTAAATGATGAAAATTAAATTTACCGCAATTTGTGTTTTAAAATAGACATAATCTGGAAATGCCCTAAAAATTATACCCGCTAAATTTCTTTCATTTGTCAAAAATTGAGGAAAATAATATGTCGCGACAGAGAACGTATACAAAGTGCATATCTGCTTGTCGATTACTGGAAATCACAATATGTCATTCTAAACGGTTTCTGGTAGGTTTGAGATTGTTTTCTGATGTCTGGCGTATGTTACGATGACATACTAATACAGGTACCTGCGTGTTTAATTTGAGACCTTGGGAGGCGGAAAATGTACTCCTGTGAACAAAAACACAAAGTACGCCATCCCAAAAGCAGCTTTTGGTAAAACAACGTAATCTTAGGTTGGTGGCAACAAAAAGGTCAGTTCAATAAGGTGGAAAATGGGCACCAATCAAAAGAGCAACGTTATTGTTGTATATCGCGTTTTCACCACAGCAAACTGTTTGAATATTATGTCACAGCTATTGCTGCACTTTTTTTTTTCTAAAAGTCCTGGAGCAAGCTGATTTTCAGATGATTTACATTTCACAGTCTGTATTTTCAAGTTATTGGACAAATTTATCCCAAATTTCATATTTCGTTTATGCATTTTTCTTTTTCTGGATCATATCTGACAAAAAAAATAAGGATGTGTGAACAAGCCAAGAACCCGATCTTAAGCAATTAGGTGTGACATAATATGCAAACAGTTCGCTGTGTTAGAAGAGAAACTAGGTCTTCACCAAAACGCGGTCTTCAACAATAACGTTGCTCTTGTGCAATTTCTTTGCCGTGGAAAGCAGCTGATTTAGGAGACATTTATTTTTTGTTCAACTTCTGCTTTCAAATATTTCAACTTGATTGCTGCCCATTTTCCGCCTTATTGAACTGACCTTTTTGTTGCCAACAACGTAGATTACGTTGTTTTACCAACAGCTGCTTTTGGGGTGGTGTCTTTTGTGTTTTATTTCGCAGGAGTACATTTTGCCGCCACCCAAGGTCTAAAATCAAACACGCAGCTGCCTGTATTAGTATTATTGTCTTTGGACATAACAACATTAGATGATTAAATATCTCCCCAAAATGTCATAATCATGAATTTGCTCTCGTGTGTGGTCTTTTCTAGAATTATCAAACGGACTATCAGCGTCAAAATGATTTTTTGGAGAAAATTGCGTAGATCATTGAATTATTAATAACTTAATTATAGTCCAAATGCTTTACAGCGTGGGTTTCACTATTCATGATGTAAAGAAACAGAGCAGGAGAAAGAAGGAGACGAAGAAGACGACGACGACTACGAAGAAGATGATTAAGAAGAACATGATGAAATGAAAGAAAAAAGGAAGAATAACGGGAAGAAAATGAATAAGAAAAAGAATAAGAAAAATAAGACTTTCTAGGACTGCATGTGTGTGAAATCCTTGTGTGTACCTTTCTATATCATCGGTGTAGAACCAGAAGGGCGTTAATGATATTGACTTTGTACAGTGATAGCGCCCTTCTGGTTCTGTACATGTACCGAGTTAACATTAACAATTGAGAACCAAAAGAGTGTTAACTCAATACACATTGACAATCAGAAGGGCGCTAATTCCATTGACTTTGTACAGTGATAGTGTCCTTCCGGTTCTCTACATACACTGAGTTAACATTTTCGACTGAGAACTAGAAGGGCGTTAACTCAATACACATTGACAACTGTAAAGACGCTAATGCCATTGACTTTGTAGAGTGATAGCGCCCTTTTGGTTCTCAACAGGCACTGAGTTAACACCCTTTTGGTTCTATACCGATGTGTCCGACCTCATTTGTTGTCTTGACTGTATGTCAAAAAAAAAAAAACCCGATGTCTTATCCAACATGCTTTGTCATATGTAAGAAATAATCACTTTAAACTAGTGCACGTCGACACAGTCGTTATTTTCAAATTATATAGTATTATCGTTCAATGGTTGAAACAATGGATAATCACAAAGTCAACCAACCCAATAATTCGGAATGAGATCATCCAAATCAGCCGTAAAAAAATTATGAATGAAAATGAAATAAATGCAATTTCATTATAGCACTTACGGAAAGCAAGCCGCTGTTTGCCCTTGTATTTTGATACTATTTTTGTTTACTGTTTATCTTGTTTTAAACGCTTGTACGCGCCACATCCTACTCACTTACCACCATCTGGTCGTCTGCATTGATACGGATTTGACCTTTGACCGCCAAAGTGTTGTTCTTTCATTAGATATGCTTAATTTAAGCTTTGTTGTGCCACACCAGCTGCTAAGGATGATATGGTCATGGCGAGAAAAATAGTAATAATTTTGCTTCTGTGATCAGAGTGATATTGATAGCGCCTCTCCTCGAGCTCCGGAAATTCATATGGCGAACCGGCGACATTGGATTATTCACAAACTACGACATCGAGCCCAGGGCATAGTGTATTAAGGGGGTGTTTGAGGTGTTCAAATACCCCCTTTTTGTTGAAACATCTTGCTTTTTTCTAAAGGGTGTGTTTGATTCCCCATTACAAACACGAAATGGTGTTTGGCTGCGAGCGCGATTTGGCCATGAAAACTTCTCTCGTCAGACCTGACAACTTGTTTTATTAGTTTTGGGTTTTCTTTCGATTCGTTTTTTGGCCGTGAACGGGAACGGCCATGATTTGACCGCGGATAACACTCTGCGAAGGGGAGGGGGTTTCTTAGATTTGTTTTAGACGAGGGTGAGCAGCTCCAGGCTCAAACCCATACCCATTCCTAAAGGTAATTTTGTAAGAAAAGGGTAACCATGTCTAAACATTTTTTTGTTAATACAGACCCATGCCATGTCTTACCGGAGAAAATTTTCAGAGAAGTTACCACTTTTAAGGGTGTGCGTCCAAATTCGGACCGAAAGATTTTGGGTCTGAAAAGCAAACCCATGTATAAGGTTCTATCGTGAAAAACCGACCCATCGGAGCGGCACCTCCTCGTCCGCCACCCCCTTAGTTTTAAAAAAAAAACCCTGTATACGCCAATGGCCCAGGGTTTAGTGAGAAAAAATATATACGCGCGGTCAGCCTCGGTACCACGGCGTTACGTCGGGACGGGAAAAACAAATCACGTCACTGGAATATAGATATTGAACGCACAAACCTCGTGGCGAAAACCACAAACACAAACTGATATAATGGACAGAGATTGCTAAGTACCTCTCCCTTTCCTTTCTCCATCGTTATTTTGCCTCGGGCTTGTCGGCAAATCCTGAGCGATATGGAAAGATACTCCTGCACAAATCATTTGATTACGATCATAATTTCCTCGTCGGTCTTGGCAATGGTGTCTTTTTGTTGTTTTATTTCACATTTTTTTTTTTTTTAAAAGAACAATTATGTATCAGGTTTTATGGAGCTTGTTATAGTTGGTCTCATTGCAAGGTCATCCAAAGGCGGCATGAAATAGAGGTTACTACATGTAGCGCGGATTTGGATACTTGTAGTGGGATGCAATTATTGCGTAGTCACGCTAAATGTCATATTTATTTGATTTGTTGAAGTCATAACAATTGATTGCTGTAGGTCATGAATGTCTGGTTAGTGCGTAATTGCCTTAATTGTTCGATTGTAATAAACGACGACGTGACTAAATTTGAATTAGTGAACAGCGCAAAACATGTGAATTTGCCTGGAGGTTTTTCTTAAAAAATACATCTGATTATTCTCCAACTGTAATTATATTTATCTTACCGTAATCTCACATAATAATGAAATGGACAGCGCACTATTCGTATTTCGTACCCTTATCCTAATTATGTCTAGAACGAGGTCATACCTTAATTGCATGATGAATACATACCCCAGTGTGTTTTTAATTGATGATTTCATATAAAGTATCTGTGTAAAAAATACAATTTAGTACAATCGTTAACAGAGTGATGTTACACTTCATTTTCATCACCGCTCATTGGTAATAGATCGTCCCGTGACGGGGTGAAAATGTAGGTGTTTTTTTTCTAGTAAATGGATTCGATTGAACTGTATACTAAGGTCTTTAATATGTTTGTCAAAATGACCCAGAAAAACATGCCGACATTAAATTAAGATGTTCGTGGGCTACAGAGAATATTTTCAGACATTGGACTATCAATAAATGAAGCCGTTGTTCATGTTCCTCTCGATTTTATCCCTTTTGGGGAATCTGACAACCATTAAAATTTCTTACCAGAAGCCGTGTTCAGACGCAGGCCGTTTTGGTCGGAGTATGGTCGGAGGAAAGGTCGGAGGAAGCCTAGTCGGAGGAAGGTCGGAGGAAATGTCCGAGTAGTGCCCGTCTGAACGGAAGTCGTGGTAAGTTCCTCTGACCTTCATCCGACTAAAATACCCCTGTTTTTTTTTTCCAGGAGTATCGCGCTATCACGACTAGCACGACTACCTCGACTACTAGACGGAAAGAGCAGAGTCTGCTCTTTCAGATGAGGTATAACTCATATAACCTTTACGCTTTTTTAAACCCTTTGAATGCTATAATGTAAAATATAGTTGAAAATCTCGGGGGTCCCACCCCCCGAGATTTTTCATAAATTAATCTAAAAAAAAACTAAAGACATTCAGAATCTATAATTGCAGGGTTATGACTTTGGGGCATAAAGCTTTCAAATAACAAAAAATTCCCAAAACTAAACTTGGGCTTTAAAAGGTTTGTTTATCCTACTAAATACAGATTTCGCGCGGTTACAATCGCAAGGTCGAGTACACGGCGCTACCACTTCCGGAAGTTACTCTGACTCCCCACGATGATCCCCCGCGAAGGCCGTGGTAAACTGGTCAGAGTTTCTCTCGTGTTCCATCGTGTGGACACAGGGTCGTGGTGAAATCAATATCTTTGGAATTTTAAAAGCTGAGCAATAAAATTTTACTCCGACTAGTAACCCACGTCTGAACATGGCTAGATATCACAGTCAGCTGTACCTGACCAGCGGACCACAACGTTACCAACTTATGAACTGACGACACTACATGTATACACCACCTTTTAGGGGCGTAGCTAACGGGGGGAGGGCGGGGCACGTGCTCCACATTTCGTTGCCCCCCCCCCCCCGGTTG
Source organism: Eucidaris tribuloides (assembly GCA_001188425.1). Classification (NCBI taxonomy): domain Eukaryota; kingdom Metazoa; phylum Echinodermata; class Echinoidea; order Cidaroida; family Cidaridae; genus Eucidaris; species Eucidaris tribuloides. The sequence continues at coordinate 24,039 of JZLH01S0029112.1, read as the reverse complement.
CCCCCCGCAAATCTATAACCGTGAAAAATTTCTGACGTTTGGGATTTGGAGAAAATAAGGAACTTTTGATTTTTGGATTTTTGTTTTTCACGTAACCCCCCCCCCCGCCACAAGTTTTCAGGCGTTGACGTGACCGGGACAAAAAATTGGGCCTTGGATTTGAGGAAAAAAATTACGTGACAACCCCCAACTCCCCTCCGCTGAGCGAGTTTTCGGCGGCTGGCGTGACCAGAAAAAAAAAATGACCTGGGATTTGGTGCCCCCGCAAATTTTCAAGTGCCCCCTCCTGCTGAAAAAAATCCTAGCTACGCCACTGCCACCTTCAAGTCAACTTGGCAGCAACCCTCAAAATCCAGCCATCACTCTGTATTCAAAGAATAGAGAAAAATATATACAAGAATTTGATAGTGAATGCTTCAATTTTCCTGAAATGTCAGTTGAGAGGGAGGGTAACCAATTTCTGAAAGAAACTCAATTATATAATCATTTTTTGCTGGGGGAATTAAAATCAGAGTTTTTTTTTATTAAACATGAGAAAAAGGTAAAATGTGTTTATAAAACTAATCAGGGAATTCTCGAAACTTTCATCTCAACAAGCTGGTAGAGTTGCCAATTTTGGAATCTACCAACAAAATTTTAATTTTGGGACTTGCAAAACTCCCATGAAATAAGCATCATACTGTAGTTCTAACGAAAACAACAATGACGGAGGAAATTCTTGGTGGAGCTACAGCGTGTCTCCCGAAAATGTTTGATTGTTTGTGCTACTCAGCAGTGCTATTCAGCCCATTCTAAGTTTGCAGCGCTTCATCGACGCATCAACCTAAATGTAAATAAGGTGGAAGAACATGCAGGAGAACAACAAAAGTTTACAAGCTGGACATGGAAGGACAAACCATAAGTGGAACACACTCTGTGAATGCAAACACAACTAGTGGAACAGAACTTTGATTAGTTTTCATATTTAAAAAGTGAATTAACAGTCAGTGAAATAATTCAAGTGAAGCATAGAATGAGGTATAATATGTCTGTGATGTGCTTCTCTTTTTAGCAAACATGGAATGGGCTGAAAAGCACTGCTGTGACACAAGAGCCTGTGCATTCAAAATCAATGAAGTGAGACCGTCGAAATTTTCACAGAAATTGCAAAATTAAGTGCAGGGCTTTTAAAATATTTAAGTATAATTGAGTATAAAAATGAATTTTGGTAATTATTCTGTGGTCTATGAGAGGGAAATTTTTGCTGGGACGAACGGTGAATATCTTCTGAAATATTCAGGGGAGATGCAACACATTCAGTATACCTCTGAGTCCCAGCCGCCTGCTGTATATTATGTCGCACAATATCGATTAAGTGGATCATCCTCTGATATGAAACGTTCGCTCCCATCGCCCTGTCTCCATGACACAGAGAAATAAAATAATATCGACCCCAAGAGGGTCATCAACTTTTTACTAGACTACTATGTACTATTGTATTTAACTGGAAAATGAACTTTGCGAATGGTACAACGAAATGAGAATGAAACCGCGATTCTGCGAAAAACATGTGATATCTCAGTGATAGATTTTGCAGGAATATATGAAATTTTATTTCCACAGTTGTCGGTTCATTTTGTATCATACTTCACATTTTATTTGCGTAGGAAAGTATTTCCGTTATAAGTATATAGCATCCACGTATTTACTGAGATGCACTTGTATAAAGCCCGCCCCCAGCCCAAATCTAGTCAAAAATAATCTGGTCAAATTGATTACGAAGAACTTTAAATCATTCGTTTAACACTAGTTCGCTGTGAAGTACACCTCTGGACTGCCGCATTTTTTTTTAAGCATCATACGTCATGTGTAGGTTTCTGTGCCTAAAGTCGAATCTGGCGACAGGTCACGTTCATTTTGATAGACTTGGTAATTGAAGGGATAGCAAAATGGTGACAGTACACGCATCCTGCTCTTGAATAAATCGACTTTGCGAGTGGGCTCCTGTAATGGCTATATCGGCAGGAGGACGGCGGTGGATCAACTTGGCTGCAGCGGCTTTGTGGGCGATAGATAGTTTGGCTATCAACCCTGCTCGGGGATATAACATTCAATTCATTTGGTAAATCCTGTTAGGGCGATTAGGTGTGATTCGATTTGCGTGAAAACAATTGCTCCCGGACATGCATGAAACATATTAATACCCGACGGGCGATAGAATACGCGCATAGCGGTGAAGATCTAATGTAAGCGGCATGAAATAACTTTGGCGGGAAAGACATCGTACGGCAATGAACTATTCGGCGGGAATTTGTAATTTGGCAGACGCGGATACGGTTTCGTCAACTGTACGAAGCCGTCGTTCTGCGGTCACTTTGAACTATAGCTTCCCATTAAATTGCCAAAACACAAGGGATTTCGTGTATTGAATTAGTGTTTACAGTACCCGATAAAACTATACGTTACTTGAGGTTAAAATACACGACAATCAAATACATATTTCATAAATAAACTACCATCTCAAACAAGATTACGGCTCAAAGTGTTATACCAATATATGGTGACGTCACAAAGGTTAACTGATAGGTCTGTACACTGTTTTCCACATAACCCACGCATAAATATATATTTACATGAAAAAATTAATGTCTGTTTTTTCTGAAATCGTGAAAACGGGTTTCCTGTTAACTGCAATGAAATCTTAAACAAAACAAATCAAAGCAAAAACAACAACAAAAATAAATGATATATGATTTTATCACGGGGTAATTATACATGAAGAATTCGCTCGCGGTCGGTTAAAATATTTTGAGTGAGGTAAGAACAGGGAATGATACCGTCTGTACGTCTCTATAGAACATCCAGCAATTTGTATACGTCTACTGGTAATAAATTACAGCATGATAAAAGGAAACCCCTGAATTTTTTTTAAAGCACTGTAAATTATTTACCTTTGTCATGACCTTTAATCAGCAAGTTATTATAAAAACACCCATGTACAGCGGCAAAGAATAAATGTGTGTGTGTGTGTGTGTGTGAGGGTATCCCCTGACTAAAGTTTTTTTTTCATTCATTGGGGTCCATAAACCCATGTCTTCTCGGCTTTTTATAGATTTGATGAAAGCTAAAACGATAAGCAATTTCATACTCACGGCCAGTGTAGTTTCAGTGTTGATTCCACAGCATGTACAGAATTACGTATTCGAGTTGAACCGAAAACCTGTTATCATCCCTTCTTACAGGTAACCTATCGTCTCGACGTGTTTTAAACACACATTTACGTCCTATTGTTTCAACAAAAAATAGCATTGGAACTACAGCAATCGGTCGCTAACCTAATGCAGGTGTGGCGGATTCGATCAGCAAACGTCCCATTTCTCGAAAAGTGTTAATTGAAGAGTGCGGACACAGGGCTTGATTCCAGAAATTTTAAAGGTAAAGGTAACAGTAAGGGTATATAGTCTTTTATTCCTACGCACAGGCTGGCTTAAATGACTTCAAATGATCAGTAAAACATTGTCAAACCTGCCCATTACTGTGTGCCACCTCCGGCTCAAGGGGATATGTTGCTAGCTCGGCTGCCTGTTAGACTCTCATATGGGAGTTAATTCGTTCACAAATGGCTTTATCATTCCTCGCAGGTACCCATTTATGTTTCTGGAATCGTGAAGAGAAGCATGCAGGTGGAGTGCTTTAAGTTACCCAAGGACACAAAAACGAAGGCGGGATTCGAACCCGGAATCTCTTACTCGGGAGGACAAGGTCTTACCGGTAAACCACGACGCCTCTGCATTGAGTTCATTCACAAACTGCATGGGCCATAACTAGATGGTACAATTTAACAAGTCGAGAACCATGCATCTTTTACCAAATCACTCACAGAACTGATAGGTTTATATTTGATATTTTCCGACAAATTTGAGATTATTATCACTGACTTGGTAAAATGAGAAAGGAATGTACATTTTTCATGAATTTTCATTTATGTGTTTGTGGATATCAGAAAACTGCTGATTCAAAATAAATAGTTTCACAAAATTCATTGTAACTTTAGAAAATATTCACCACTATTAAATAACAACTACTTTATCTATAACTTTGTTTTTGGTGGCATTTGTGTGGAATAATTACAGCACGAACATAAACAAGGTCTTCAAAATAACCACACAAAGCAAGTTTACGTTTCTTTGAGGGATATTTCACAAATTCATGTCAAATAACTTGTAAAAGTTATCCATTGAAGCAATCCCTTGATAATGTATTACCATATTTACACGGTGTACCGTTGCACTCAACATCAATCAGATACGAATTGTAAAAGAACAGTCTTTTTTATATTTGAAGAAAGTGTACTTGATGAAGTGATGAATCCCTTGCGCTGATATTTTGCATAATACACACCCCTTTATTTACTTTAACAATATAAATCAAGACACTGCAATATTCTGCTTATTAGTAAAACTACCTGATGAGGCCAAGGGGTAAGCTGATATTTTATATATAGAAGATGGATTAGCAAATATTTGACGTGTTACCGTATAATAGTGTAATAACTACCTGTTTTTTTTTCATCTTTTAATTTACGGAGATTTTGAAATTAATGACATTCAAAATAACTCAAAATTTTGAAAACATCCACAACTCCTAATAATCATCAACATTTCTGAAGTCGCACTTGCTTCCACTTAAACAACGGATTTTTTTCTTCTTCTTCTTCATCATCATCTTCTTCTCCTCCTCCTCCTCCTCCTCCTTCTTCTTCTTCTTCTTCATCATCTTCTCCTCCTCTTCCTCCTCCTCCTTCTTCTTCTTCTTCTTCTTCTTCTTCTTCTTCTTCTTCTTCTTCTTCTTCTTCTTCTTCTTCTACTTCTTCGTTTAAGTATGAGATGGGAGGCAACGGGACTTTATGAAGACAGTTTGCAACTATTATAGCCCCACCCCATCCCAAGTGCAAATGTACCGTGATGAGTCTGACATTATCTCTGTGCAATACTGGTTGGATAAAAATAAAACGATTAAAAAAAAAGGCGCTGGCAGAACAGTTATAACATACTCTGAAGAAGACAGATTACTTCATGCAGTATTAGTCCATATGAAATCAAATAATTTATGTTTCTTGATACAAACTTATAATCCTACAGATGTATTATTCTCACAAATGGAATAAATAGCTGCTGACGTAGAGTCTGCTTGAAAAACAATGTCTGACAAAAATGAATGAAACGTTTTTATTTTCTATTCAGCAGCTTCATTTAGTCCCAGTCCTATAGACACTAACTGGGGCCGTAAGGCATGATTCGGCAGGATAACTCTACACTTTGACAAACGCACTATACCGTTTGGAGATTTGATAGCATTTCCCCGAGTCTACACAAATATTTAAGAATAATTGAGAGCAAAGTACCCGGAGCAGGGAGAAGTGTAGCGTTGTTGGCGATACGTGGGGAATTGCAATTTTGGCAGAATTCGCAAACAATCTGTCTGCGCCTGAGAAGCGGTTGATATTGTCTGTGTGTTGTTTCTATATCAATTGAAGAACGTATATTGCTGATCACATAATTCCCATTACCCCTTTTCCCCTGAAAGAGGAATCCAAATAGTCTTGCAAATCTCCATGGCCATTTTGCTTTCATCATCATTCTGCTCGGAAGTTGTCTTGAAGAAGAGACCAATGGATCTCCGCAGTCATTACATCTTGTTCTTTTCATTACATACCGAGTCCCTCCAAAATGAAATAAATGGACGTGACACGTGAATTGAGCAGAAAAAGGTCGCATGACCTTCTCATATAGATCATTGGATGGCACGATTTGGTCGTGGTACCTACCCCTTACTCTAAGACTTATTATCCCCAGGACAATTTCACCCAGGACGAAAGTCCCTTTGGTAATTGTTTTTCTGGGTAATCATCCTAGGGGTAAATGCCCGAGGTGGTAGCTGACCACAGGGGTAATTGTCCGGTTGGTAATCGTTTCAGGGGGTAGTTGTCCAGGTGGTAATTGTCCTGAGGGTAGTTGTCCAGATTGTAATTGTCCTGAGGGGTAATTGTCCAGGTGGTAATTGTTCTAGGGGTATTTACCCAGGGGGTAATTGTGCGGGTGGTAATAATCCTTGGGGTAATTGTCCGAGGTGGTAGTTGTCCACAGGGGTAATTATCCGGTTGGTAAGTTTCCCAGGGGTACTTGTTATTGGTAGTAATTATTCTCTGGGATGATTAAGTCCTGGGGCAATTATCCAGGAGGTAGTTGCGGGTGTGATAATAATCCAAGGGGTAATTGTCCGGGGTGGTAATTGTCCTCTGGGATAATATGTCCTGGTGGCAATTATCCAGGGGGTATATATAACTATAAATGTTCCAAACACTATATTCAGAGTGTCCAGATGTTTGCGTAAAATAAACTTAACACACGTAACTTGTGTGAATTTCATCTTGACCAACTTTTTAGAGTTCCTTGCAAAAAAAGTCTGAAATAGAAGACACAAAGAATGGAAACAATGGTGAGGATCAACTGTTATCAAGCACAGTTTCCCCAGATTTAAACCATTTTTCAAGTCAGGATAGGCCTACCACTAACATTATTTTCCATTCGCAAATTGTTTAAATACATGGTGTACCGTGTATCGATGCATTACAGATGATGGACATATTGGTACTTTCATGCTGATCTGTTTTAGTGTTTTTTGCGGCACCTCTGGTTTGGCAAATATTCCTGGGGAAACTCTTTTTCATCTATTCGGACATTACCTTAAAAGAATCGTACTGATACTGCTTCTCTGATTATAATTCATGTATGAAGTTAACTTGGCTTTCCAATTTACTTCGATTTATGATGATTGGAATTTTGCGTGCCAAATAGTATTTCACAGTCATTACATTCTCCACAATTATAGCCAGATGATCTTTGTCAGTAAAGGCTTTATGAGACCACGGACACCCAGATATACCGCCACAACAAGACTCCCTGAAGACTCACAAAAATTCTTGAATGCATAAAGGTCTACATCCCGATTTTAGCTTATAAGCAGAGAGGACAGAATCTTTTCTTGCCTTCTGTTGAGCGATGTAGGTCAAGTTGTAAATAAAAGATTCAAACAAAAATTCCATGCTATTTACAATGTATGGATTTTCTCACGAACTGTTGGCGTGCCCGATATTTCGGACATTGCCACGCTGAGTGACTTATCAGTGTCAAATTCAGACAGTTACGTTTCACACATGCGCTATATGGGAAATGTGCTGTGTACGCCTTAAAAATGATTTTATAAAGCTTACAAAGCCTGTTTATTATATTATGAATCATTCAACGTTTGTTTTAATTTTCATTTTAACCACAAGTTGTGTAAATTTAACATACTTTTGTGAATATTGGGTTCAACTAGTGTATAAAAACAATAGTTGTGTGGTTTATGCAACAAACAGTGCTGGGTAGCATGTATGTTTTTCACAATTCACTGAGCACGGATTCACATTGATGTACCAACCATTGCAATAACGCTTTTTATTAAAAGATGAATGATAGTAAAATAATCTACTTATTATTGTTCTTCTTCAAATTCCATTTCAAGCCTGAATTCATGAATATAAGTAACATAATTATTTTTATAATATATGGCATGTGTTGTTGCATGGACCATTAAGAAACAACTAGTGTTTGTGTAGGGAGGGCCCCTTTTTCTCTGCAACTATTACATAAGAAAATATGCGCATCAAGTGTCAGTACACAGAAATCTATTAGAAGACAATAAAATTTGTTCACAACAACGTGATTCCTCACTGTTCACACACATAACTAAGGAGTAGAATGTTATAGCAGAAAAGGTAGGGCGTATTTTGGTGAGACGCTCAGTCGAGTATCAAATATGCACTAGGCCACTGACGTTACAAGCACAAAAAAGGAAAGAATAGAGAAAGCCGTGTGTTTCTTTTGTTAATTGGGTTTTGAATTTCAAAGGTTGCCTGTATCAAGGTACACCCTCAATCTAACTGAAAAAAATTTCTAGGTGAAGGATTTCTTCTAGCTGGATTTGAACTCGAGGAAGATCTTGGAATTTGCAGACTAGCTCTCTAATCCACTGAACCGCTGAGATTCGAATTGAAGAACAAACTGTAAATGGTAGCATTCTTTACTAGTAGTGTGGCCTACGTGCGTGTATGCAACCGAAAAGCACAAGTATTCAGAACGTCTAAAAAATTATACCATTTTGATTTTGAATAAGATAAGAAATATTTATCAGTTTTTAATGGGCCTCATGTTCCTTTAAACTTCACATCTGGGAATTTCATATCCCAAAGTTTGGCATCAATACGATGATTTTAACAGTCACAGTGGCAATATTACTCAATTTCAGATTTTTTCGATCCAGCTGTTCAATATAACCTTCATTTCGGTTCTGGTAGGCATTGTGTCTCTTACCACAAAAACATTCTGTGCTGAGCGGGGACCTCGGTCTAGTACCTGCTGGATTTTTGTTCAAATTAAGCACATTTCCATGATTTCTGAAGTGTCTTCACGTTGTAGAGACTCCCACTCTTACTGAGCGGATTTCGTGTATTGAAACGTCTACCATACTGCCGCTGTGTCTTCACAATCTACTTGATCTAAAGGTACAGTGCGGCTATTTTTGTTCGTTGTCCCCTAGTGAGCACCATCTTGAATGAAATGCCAAAATTTTGGTATGAAACAAAACTCTCAAATCTTCTTTATCAGCCCTGAAAAAGATTTTTAAAAAATCCAAAATAAAAATCCAAATAAAAAACGCAGATAAAAACGAAATGATATAAGTTTTTTTGGGACACCCTGTACTCATATTGATCAGTGCAGTGACGTCAGTACCTCATGTATATTCATGCCCGACGACGAAGCGTTGCACCGAAATATGCTACCGAAAAAGGTATTGCTAAATCATGTATACCCCCTTAATAAGTGACTTACAAGAACCCACAAAAATATGCA
>JZLH01S0029101.1:78457-95073 GCA_001188425.1 Eucidaris tribuloides | reverse complement strand
CCTGGGAGCATCGTGTCCTATAGATTCCAATCTTGATATTTCCATTGAAGGGGAATCCCAGTCAGACAACAACAAATGTTTGATAAAACTAGGAAAATTAGAGAACTAGGTCAGTGAATGTTTTAGGAAAAATAGACAAATGAGAAAAAATATGTTTTTGACAATTTCCAAGATCATTACAAAATTGTCGATGTCACGACATCCACTTTGATCAACTCTCTATATGCATGTAAACAAAACAAATGCCATTTTAGGACCAATGATATGAAACTTGTTTTGCCCACAAAATATCACTTAATTTCAAATTTCGCTGACTGTTCCACCTTCCTGCCTGAATACACGTAATTCACATACGAAATCATGCAAAAATATTAGTCTGAACCGGGGTCTGAACATATATCCAGAACAGAGATGAAAAACAATGCTTTCTACGGAGAAAATGAAATTTAGTAACATTTTGGTTGCTGCTATAAAACACAATCATGTTGCTGATTTGTAAAGATCGTAAAAACTCCAAAAAGAACCAACCCTTTTTTCAAATTTGTCTGAGTTTTTTCTCAAACTTTACCTCCCTAAATATCATCCTGAAACTCCAAGGCAGTAAAATATTAGGGAGGAATAAAAATGCACAAGTTCAGTTTTGGCGATTTTTTTTTATTTGAACGCTTTATGCCAAAAGGTTATATGACTCTGATCTTTCTGATGAGGTATAATTCAGATAACCTTAACACCTTATTAACGCTCTGGATGCTATATGTAAAATATAGTCGAAACTCTCGGGGTCCCCCCCCCCCGAGATTTTTCATTAATTAATTTAAAAAACGACAGACATTCAGAATATGCTATTGGTGTCATATGACCTTTGGCCATGAAGCTTTCAAATAAAAAAAAAAAAACTCGCCAAAACTAAACTGGCGCTTTAACGTACGAACCCAAATGAGTCGAGGATGATTTGTCTTGAATTTGAAGAGGAGAGACGAAATTACATTCCATTATCAGTACTGGATTATGTGACAGAAATAAAATCATAAATATCTACACAACACATGTGTACATCACAGCAGTTTCTGGTAATAGTTGTACAACAAAAACAAATGTTTGACTATGAAATTTTCACAGCAGAAATCTTTGACCGCATACTTGCATTTGGTGTTATTATGTCCTAGACTGACGACTTCGTACTATTTGTCATTTCACTTCAGGACTGTATGGTAACCCTAAAATAACAACCGCGGTCGGAACAACAATAACATGATGGGACACACGTGTATTACTACGAGAATTCATAAGTTAATATTATTGATACCAAGAAAATCAATTCAAATCCCACGGCTGGACTCAAGCTCGTAATAATGAGACCAGTATATCGCCCACGGATTACGTTCGAAGACAGATGTAAATCTCTGAATAGTTTTGATATGGTCGTACATTGCTGTGGATACCACAAATATGTAAACCTGTATCTATGCAAATAGACAAACCTACACACAAAAACAGGATCTAATATCTTACCTCGAGAAAAGTCTACATAGAATAGTGTGACCCCAGTAATATTCTTGGCTAAGTTTTGGTAATGATAATAGTGAATTTATGTTTGAAAATATTGCTGCTATTGTAATAAAGGTAAAAAAGATTGTTCAAATATTATGATAAGGGGCAATTATCAAAATAGTCTAGGTTCTAGACTGTTCTTTTTACCCAAATCACAAAGCAGTATAAAAGTTGAAGGTAAATACCTTTATTGGAGGTAATCCTCAACTTGTACTGAAACTACTCTAGAATCAAGTAAACTATGCAAGGATTCTGCTGTGAAAATCTCGTGGTCAAACAATGACTCATTCTAAAATAACTACTGTTAATATGCCTTGTGGCAGGCAAATCTGTGTAGCTTTCTATGGTATTTATTTCTCTCAGGCGTCGGAAATAAAATACTGGTATGTTCATGCTTCATTCTCCTTAAGTAACTAAGAAAACAAATTAAAGACAAATCCTTCCAGCTGGGAGATCCACTCCGGCTGGTGTACAGTTAGTATATGTTTCAACTCATTTGGTTCTTGAGGCATTTTCAAGTGTTCCCAATCATGTCATCTAGTCATATATCATACATCAAATATAACATTAAAGTAACACAAAACACATTGTTCATGTTACAACAATAGTGGGGGGAAAAAAAAATCAAAATTTGATTTTGTTTTTCAATTTTTGGTCAACAAACTTGGGAAATAAAAAATTTAAATGTTTTAAAAGATGGATTGATACAACGTCAACGAAATCAACACTTTTTCACACCTATGGATGCAATGTCTGGGTTGATTATTAAACAAAAGTATTTAAACAATGATTTAAATGATCATAAGCAATCAATTCAAATTGCCAACCCTGTCGTGGGTACGTAGAGAAGGAAACATGAAAATATGTTAACAGTACAGATGATGAAGGTGAACTTGAAACTATTATAAAAAGATAAATCTTAGGAGCTTGTATTGAGTTTCAAAATTGAAGGATACTCAAAAAGGAAATGAAGTTTACACTTTGCTTTAAATGTCATACAAAATAATTTAATAATTCATCCATCACCAATGATAGATCATATTCAAACATCTGAAAATATTTACATTTTACATATTTATAACAAATTCAAAAAGCAGTGCTAGTACATTATTCTACACTGCATTTACTATGAATTAATTCATGGCAAATTGTTGATTTATTACACATTAGTGATTAACAAGATTAAAGTTTTCATGAAAAGATGCAAATACTGATTATTACAAGAAAAAAATGTGAGATAATGCTTAACCCTTTGTGTGCTATGGTTGATTTTGTCACAATAATACAAAACTGTACAGACAATACTAATAATTAAACAATTAAACGATTAAATGGGAAGTCCACCCTGACGACAAGTTGATTTCAACAAAAGCATAAAAATGAGAGAAACCTATTAATAAAGGTTTGGCGAAAATCCATCAAACCCATCAAAGAAAAACAGAGTTATGAATTTTTGAAGTTTTAATTTTGTGACATCTCATGCGAGCAGCTCCCCCATTTGTTATGTATTATAACTTTCATGAAGTGCCATTTTCTTAGAAAATAAAAATGATTTTACCTGTGCATTCAATATATAATCAGAAACATTATTTCATACATGCTTCTATGAAAAAAAACCCATTCAATTGTCATGAAACATTTTAAACTAGAAAACGTCAATGACGTAGCGCTCATCCGGCATCTCGCAACATCATATATCCGAAATTTCATGTGGTACAATTTTATACTGGTGAAAAGATAAAAATTTGATGTCCCGGAAGGAACATGGATATAAAAAAATTCGAGTGAGAAAAATATTAGTTTCATGGCCCTGAGAAGGGACATTTGTGACAAAAAAAATAACAATCAATACTAAAAAAAAAATATAATAACTACATGAATTATATCTGATTGCCATCCCGGCGTCCCTCGGGGCTCCATACTGATTTTTGTTGTTGGAAAAAGCACATCTTGAAGTGAGACAATTAAATAGGTACTTGCATAGGAATAAGACACTGAAGATAAATTTGTTATTTTGAATAAATGCATTGAAATTACCATAATGGAATTAATGGAGCAACAGGCTTAAATTCTGGGTAGAAGTTTAGGCGAATGCCCTGTACCATAGCTTTAAGCGTCTACAGATAAAGGCAAACTAAATCAAATTGCGTTGGAGAAATGAATTGACGAAGAGCATCTTTTAAATTGTATTTGGTGCATTTGAATATAAATTTGCATAAATTTGCATAATTGATTAATTTTAAATTTGCAATAATTGATATTCCACAATTTTGTTTTAGAAGTTCTTGAAGCCAATCACTAGGCCTATCAGATCAAACAAACAGAATGAAAACTCGGGTCAAGAAATGTTGAGAGAAGAAGCAATTTTTGTTATTTTTGGATTAATTTGTGCAGTAAATTTACCATAATTAATGGAGTATAATTTCAAAATTCTGTGTAGAAGTTTAATGTGCATAACTCAGCCCTACCAAATAAAGTAATCACAATTAAAATTGGTTGAGAAATGAAGGAGAAGAAGCATTTTTTGTGATCTCGAAAAATTTGCATAAATTTGCATAATTGACTAATTTCAAAATTTTGTGCAGAAGTCTTGAAGCCCCCACCTAGCCCTATCAGATCAAACAAACAGAATGAAAATCAGTCAAGAAATGTGGAAAAAGAAGCAATTTTTGTTATTTTGGAGATAAATTTGCATAAATTACCATAATTAATCAATGGAGTATAATTTCAAAATTCTGTGTAGAAGTTTAATGTGCATAACTCAGCCCTACCAAATAAAGCAATCAAAATCAAAATCAGTTGAGAAATGAAGGAGAAGAAGCATTTTTTGTGATTTCGAATAAATTTGCATAAATTAAAAAATATAATGAATTTCACAATTCTGTGTACAAGTTTTAAATCCCCCATCTAGCCCTATCATATGAAACAATCAGAATCAAAATCGGTTGAGAAATGACGAAGAAGAAGCATTTTCAAAACTGTGGACGGACGGACGGACGCCGGACGCCACGCCATGGCATAAGCTCATCCGGCCCGAATTGGCATAAGCTCATCGGGCCCTTCGGGCCGGATGAGCTAAAAATGGCAGTTTACATGTATATTGCATACCTGCCAACCGTCCCGATTTTTCCAGGGCAGTTATGGTATTATGAGCTAAAAATGGCAGTTTACATGTATATTGCATACCTGCCAACCGTCCCGATTTTTCCAGGGCAGTTATGGTATTATTACAGTTATTAGGCGGTACAGTACACAATAAAAAGTTCACATAATTAAAAAAGAGATAAGAATGCGAATGAGAAAAATATTTGAAACAGCTGAACCAATTTTTTTCTTATGAGAAAAAGCATGAATGAAACAAACCTTTTGTTATGGCACTCACCAGTGAATGTAAACACGGCATTTTCATTACAATTTGGGCGTTGCATTAAAATCACTATAGTAACTTATGCACTTGGTTCAGTAGTTTCATTTATTTTGGTCATTCATGTTCTATTCTTATTTTAATCTACGTTTTTGTTGTTGAACGCACCGCCTAGTTACTGTAATAAGACCAGAACTGCCCTGGAAAAATCGGGACGGTTGGCAGGTATGATATTGTGACATATGGAGGAGCTGCTTGCATGTGACATCACAAAATTAAAACTTTGAAAATTCAAAACTCTGTTATCCGTTGGTGGATTTTCACCAAACTGTCATTAATATGTTTCTTTCCTTCTTTCTAGTGTTGCACGACTAAGTCGCCAAAAGTCGGAGTTGCGACTATCTTCAAGGAGTCGTGACTCCTACTTTAGGAATGCAAGAGTCGACTCTCTGGATCACTGTGAAAACATCGATGACAATCAACATCGCAGTCTTTTCATTTCATTGTTATATAAAATCATGGCCATTTCAGTTCAAGTAAGGGGTATATATTCAGGTTGTTGAACTGAAATCATTGAAGGAGGACACTGAACAGTCACTGTATAGGCTGTAGTATACCTATTGATCATGCCGACAGACCCAAACACCGAGAGTCGCCAAATAGTCGGAGTCGCGACTTTTGATGGGCGACTAGTCGACTCCAACAAATCCTGGAGTCGAGCAACACTACTTCTTTCTGCTTTTATTAAAACCAACTTGATGTCAGGATGAAATTCCCCCTTAAGAAAGCAAGTACAGCTTGTACAGTTTGCATGTGATTATTATGTTTATGCCATTATAATGTTTATGCCACACAAAGGCTATTTGCATCTGTATAGAAATAGAACATGATAAAACATACAGTACTTCCTCTGTAGCTACAAATATGCAACATGCAAAGAGTGAATATACAGTCAAAATAACACACATTAGTCCTTAAACTGGGCTACCTGCACCATAAACAAGAGGTTGCCAGTAACATATCATTGTGATGGAAGTTATTTTGAAGATATTTTGGTGCAAACATGTAACAGCAAAAGCAGCATATTATGTATATAACATAAACAAATATTTGAAATGATAGCACAATAATTGAGTAGAGTTCAACGATCAGAACTTATGCACAAAAAACTGAAATAGTATAATGAGAACACATATTGCATACAAAAAGTCAAGATAGTTTAAATGGAAAGAATATGTTTTGTTGTCTATGTTTGATCGTATGATATTTAGAAAATTCACCGTTATTTCCATCCAACTCAATAATGAACCTATCAGGATGACAATACTTTGGCATAGATATTGCAAAACAGAAACAAAAACTGAAAATCCTGTAATTTTCTTGTGCATCATGTTTTTTTTACATTATGAGAAAGCAACCCCAAAACGACCAGTCATAAAAAAACCTCCACTTTGCCACACTATTTTGGTAACACAAACTTATGCCTGGGAATGAGACTTTTGTGATACCACAACGAAAAATAGATAAACATTTAACATGACATTCACAGAATTACTGTAAAATTATATTAAAATGGACATTGGTTGATAAACAACTGTCACAAACAAACTAGACAAGTAAAATTCAACCCCTACTCCTGATATTTTGATATACAGCAGATGATCATTAACTTCAGTCCATGGTTTGGTTTTACCGATAGCCGAGAGTGACACCATCTTGTATCTAGTACAAAACACCTGTTAGACAACTGTAATAGTCTAGCCTATCTGGGCTACCATGGTTTTGGTGATAATTGCCTGATCTTGCTTTAAAGAAAAAAATATAGAGCATTGCAATCAAATTATCTTTGTTGTTTTGTTACGATAAGAGAATTATCAGATCTATGTTTAGAAAGAAAAATATGTGGCATTAGATTGTCATCATGATTTCATGTCCTCACAATCTATTTTCAAGAACAGAAATGTTTGTTACTCCATCTACAGAATAAAAGAAATCTTGACTTGTAAAGTTGAGTGAAGTGCCAAGTTTAAGTTCAAAACGTAACTATGAGTAATTACAAAATAACTGGATGATTGCTTTGTCATTCAACCTGTGGTTAGTCCGATGACTGATCACATTTTCTTTAAACCTAAATCACCAAATAAAATTATATTCAAATACCAAAGTGAAATGAAACCTGTCTATTGTGGCCACCCAAGAAAAATGTGGCCTTTATAGACAGGTGGCTGCTATAGACAGGCTTTTAAGCATATAATTTGTCCCCAGGAGAATCATTTCACTGTTTACTATATGCATTTTGGCTTTTGTAGAGAGGTGGCCCACTAAGACAGGTTTGACTGTAGTTGCTTACTGGTTACAGTAGTAATGTCAGTGGGTTTGTTAGACAGACAGACAGATGAATGATTACTATAACCTACTTAGATGGCATAATTTAACAATGATCACAGTGCTAGAAAATCAGAGCTATGGAATCCCACATCAAATTATCTATGATAAGATCTTCCAATGAAATCCTTAAAAAACAACAATTGTACTTCAAAATGAGCATTTAGTTGTATAAAAGAGTGAAAATCGAGATGAGTTTCACATGTACAACAACAGGAAAGATAATTCCTGGTACATACATGGTCCTGTCACTGTAGGAGTCTCGGTCAACTTCTATTCAACATATAGTCTGAGAGCTAGCTACTTCTCAATTTACCCCATCGCACCCAAAAGATTTGACCCCTCAAAATTACTTAGACTACCTATGTGAATGAAAAAAAGATTTGTCAGCTGGACACAAGTGGTCGGGTTTGGTCCCTAGACCGAATTTAAGGGGGTTCATTTACCTAGGCCCACACATAGATTAGTGGGTATGTTTGGCGTCTTCATGACTTGTATACTGCATGCATGCGACGCGGTGCGCATTTTGTCTGCATGCGCGCGCGTAATTTCATTTCATTGTGCAATGTTATGTTTTAACATCATTAATTACGCGCGCGCATACAGACAAAATGCGCACCGCGTCGCATGCATGCAGTATACAGGTCATGAAGACGCCAAACATACCCACTAATCTATGTGTGGGCCTAGGTAAATGAACCCCCTTAAATTCGGTCTAGGGACCAAACCCGACCACTTGTGTCCAGCTGACAAATCTTTTTTTCATTCACATAGATAGTCTAAGTAATTTTGAGGGGTCAAATCTTTTGGGTGCGATGGGGTAAATTGAGAAGTAGCTAGCTCTCGCCCTAATACTTGTCCCCCAGCAATGGCGATGATAAAAGTACTGGTTTCTGAAACCGAATTGTTCTTCATTGAAAAGTCAGATGTTAAAATTAGTTACACAAGAGGACACAACGATGACCCCCCCCCCCCCCACCAAGAAGAAAACAACCATTACCACAACACATTAGACAGACTTCCAACCTTGCTACAGAGTGGGCCATCGGTATGGATAACCAGTAAGAATGTATTGACTGAAAAAGGTTAAGAATCTAGGGGACATTATCTACTAAAAGCTCAATTTTCAAAAGACATCATTCATACCAAAAGATTGCAGGAGGGGCAGTGAAATTTAAGATTAAAGGTTAGTGACATGATTGGGAACACTTGAAAATGCCTCCAGAACCAGATGAGTTGAAATATATACCAACTATACACTAGCAGGAGTGGATCTCCCACCTGGGAGGATTTGTCTGTAATTTCTTTACTTAAGGAGAATCAAGCATAGACATAGGAGTATTTTAATTTTATCCGGGGACGATAAGAAATAAGCCCCATAGAGAACCACACAGCAGGTTTCCGTGCTACGAGTGATACTGACATTGTTTATTTTAGAATGAGTCAACGTTTGACTACAAGATTTTCACAGGAGAATCCTTGCATAGTTAACTTGATTCTAGCGTAGTTTCAGCCCAAGTTGAGGACTACCCCCAATCATGTCATTTACCTTTAAGTTTCAGGCAATGAATGTCAAAACCTTTTTAAAAATTGATCTGGAAAATTGAGCTAGTTAGTCGATACAGTCACCTAGATTCTTGACCTTTTTCTACCAATTCCTTCTTGCAATTATCTTATGACTGATTAGGATATTGATCCTACTTCAGTAGCCAGGAGTGGCTTGCACAAAACCATGCCAAATCCACTGACAAATTTGTCTGCGATGTTCAGAGATGTCAAAAAAGATCTCTAACGACAAGCACTATCGGCAGTACCACGTTTATAAACTAGCCTTGTCATAAGGTGCATGATTATTTGCAACCTTCTGTAACGCGTTATTCTAGCATAGAAAGAAATTATGGACAAAGAATTATTTGATTGAAACTTATGAGAAACCCCCTTTGATTCACCAAATAAGTGTCAGTGATTAAGAGCAAGAAGAATTCATAGCAGACAACAGTAAAAACTATACCCAAATCCATTCTTTTTAAAAGTGTATGGACATTATTCAAGAATAAATTTTTCAAGTTATGTCAATGTATGATGTTCTTAACATAAATGTGAGGGTGGGATCATGCAGGTATTGTATTTTATGTCAATCTTTTGTACCTGTATGTTGCCAATCATAAACAAATAAAAATGTAAATGGGCAGTAGTCACGTCCTAATTGAAGATCAAGATATCTTTTTTTTTTCATACATCTTAAGATAATTTGAAAAAAAAATTGAATCCATTCAAAATTGGTTGTGATATTCCTCTTGATAAATTTCACTCATTCTAAATGAAGATCAAAGTATCATTTTTTTCATCCACCTAAGATAATTTGAAGAGAATCCACTTGAAATTGATTGTCAAATTCCTCTTGAAATAAATCTCATCCATCAGCCTTAATGTTATTCATCAAATCTTCTGCCACCATCCTGATAATGTAATATTCTAAATTCACTATAATGCCCCACGAGATATATGTGACTTGTCACCACAAATCGATCAATAATTCGCAATGGAAATTTTCATGTAAATGCGGTAAATAGTCGAGTTGGGTTGCAAAAGTTGATTCGAAGATTTTGATACTTTCGAAAAGTACATACACTCATCTTTCACCTGTCAAAATTTGAAGACCAGAAGCGATCCAGAAGTATGATTTTTCTTGAATTGAACTAAAAATTTGGCCCAATTTGACTTTCCCTCACGAGATTATCCATAATGTAACCCTAAATATAATTGGTTGTTATCCAACATCGTCATGTCCCCTTGAAATAATTTTGGTATCACCACAAAGCTACTTTTATGAACTTTACATTGATGGTAATTGTAAGAGCGAGTAAGGATTGTTTAATTCACAGTTCCCTTTTGGAAGGTGATAAGTTTTACCAAGCTTTCTGCAGAACAGTTGTCAAAAGCCTACCATTTTGCATGAATGAGCACTATCATTGCAGCTGTTTTTCTCCGCTTTCCTGATAATGGCTTGGGTGATAGTCCAAATTTGTGAGCAGGATTTTAAATAGGTTTGTTTCGTCCATCTTAGACAAATTATACATCACTTTAAAGCTTAGAATCTCGACTTAAAGACTGTAAGAAAAACACAATTTCTTATTTTTCCCACTGATGGTGCGTTTTGTGGTGACAGGTCACATATCACATGTGGTATCATTGTACCATTGTACCATTGTACCCTCTTGTGTTCATTTAACCCATTGAAGATTAGACACAAGATATCTCATCACGTCGTCTATGGAAAATAAGTGTTAAAGCAAATCAAACCGTCTTCAGCGGGTTAAAGATTTTCTTTGGTAATGATGTTAAGGCTGCACCAGTGCACAAGAGAAAGACATAAACTAACAAAAAGAGGAGTGAAACTGCTGAAGTTGTAATGTTTATGCCCTTTACTTCTGTATAAGATCATTTAAGGGAAAAAAAATTGTGCACAAGAAGAGTCTTTAAACATTGAGAAGCACACCACAAATATAACTGAAACACAGTTTTGTAACCCAGGGCACAGTGCTGAAAAAATACTCAACAAAATGGCGCATTTATATTTGGTATACCAGGGTACAGCGTGGTGTATCATATGTATAACAGTACTCCTCAACAGCATTCCAAATTGGACGGGCGTGGCATATCTCAAGGGTTGCGACCCGAAAGTTCTTCATGAAGTGACATCATCAATGATTGGCGGTTGGCTGAATGCCTCATAGACATTGGCGGCAAAGTCTTTGACACACTGCATCAGGAGGAGTTCCTGGGGAGTGAGGGTGACAGCATAGATGGGAAATTAAGATGAAGGAAACAATATTTGATAAAGATTAAATATTTGAAGCAAAGCTGACGATGTCAATATTGAAAACTGCAATTAGTTTACTCTGTTTATAGGTCTACTGAAATGAAATAGCCAAAATTGAAGACCATGTCCTCAAACACACGCACACACACACACACACACACGTATTGACCGTCAATCAGGGAAATTAATTTTTAAGACAGTAACCGGGTAGATTTCAGGTTATAGCTCTATTCTTCTTGTTTATCAAGATTTTGCGTAATTCACTGTTCAACCTGAAAAATTAATTAATATGAAAATGTACTTCCAGTAAAGCTAGTTTCTACTGACTTTCAATTGTAAGAGATCCACATACACACAAACTGGGGAGATTTTTTATTTTCCACATATGCCAGTTTGTAACAACATGCACACAAACACATCCCCAAATATGAAATATATGTGGATAAACCGGACCACCACTACCCTGACCCTCGTATTTGCATCATTCTAGCTAGGTATGGGAAACCACGGAGCTCTGTGTGTCTCCCCAATTATGCGGAGAAAATTCACATACACATCCATGTTTGCCGGTCAATACAAGTGCACGCACACACACACACATACACATACAGCTAATATCAAATAGGAAAAAAAAAATAAGAATGGAATCGAAATTTTCAGATAACATAACGCTGGATAAAATGATTTGGAGTATCATGCAGCCATGTACGTTGACCTGGCATTTACAATGGGAATGACTTTTGGCCATGGGTAACAAAACCGACTACGGTCTCAATAGAAGACAAAAGACAGACATAAAAAAAATCACTTGCATCATTTATTTTAGTCATCTCTCGACTATCGTTGTAGTCTGGACTGCCAGACATTATTCTGGCTATATCAATATCATCCAACTGCTTCAAGTCCTGGGCCAAAAGTGACAATTTCGCAGTAACATAAAAAATCCACAAAATAGCCATCGCCAGAGAAGATTATGAGTTTCTTTATCTCTCAGGCTGCATGTATGTAATGCATGATTAGGCGACCCTGAAGGCAGAGCCTGGGCATGGGCTGCACTGCTTACCTCCAGACCATAGTGATTGACACCTCAGTTGTGTCAAAAACGGATGGTAAAAACAGTTGTGTATATTGTGGAGTATCCCAGCCTTTATCTGATCACTGTAAGAGATCTTTACACTGGCTTAGTTCTAAATTTGTCTTGCAATGTAAAGAGAGTCGAAAAATGCCCATGACAACTGCAGTGGAAGTAAATGGACTATCCAGGAGTTTTGAAGAATCGTTGTCAGAAAAACAAGAGATTAAATATAAAAGCCCACCTAAATATTATCCGTTCGAGACGCATCCGCTCTGCGGATGGCCTGCCTGTCGCAGGGGAGGTCTGAAATTCAACTAACTTCAGTGGAACACCAGCAAGTTGGGCTTATTTCCAAAGAGTCATTCTTATGAAGCCATCCGTATTATGAGTATGGCAGAAATGTAGTAGGCAAGGTGGCACTACACAGGAGTGACGCAGTGACGTGAATCTTGGGGTGGGGGGGCAAATCTCTTGGGTAAAAATATCTCATAAAATAATTTTCTGCTGGAGTTTTACGGGCCAAATTTTTCCAGATAGTAGCCAAAACTCACTTACTAGTGATGGGGGTGGAGTGATGAGGGGGGTGGGGGGGACGGAGGCTCGTGGCGGAAAAAAATACCCCAGAAATTTCTTGTACGGACGGGAATGTGTAAATTTCGTACAAAAGACTACAAATCCCATGATTTTCACTGCTTTAATTCCCAAATGACTCAGCTGAGCTGACACAAAGGAAAGATAATTTACTTTTTAGTTCATTCTGAAGTTTACATAAAAATTATGTTTTTTAGGTCTCTTGGTGTCCATCAAAGATTGTGTTTTCTCGATTATACACCTTCACTTCTAAGCTCATTGTCCACACCAAGTTTACGGCTTAGAAGTGTCAGCCTTACATCTTGGTCTATTTCTTCATTTGATAAAAATAATAAGAATAAATTATCTCTAGTTTACACGAGGTACCTCTTCATCAAATAGACTACCCTCCAGCAGGCCCTGCCATAATATAAATGTTATTTATCACACCTTCTCCATTTCTAAAAATGCCACGATGCTTGGCTAAATGGGACTGTAGGCAAGCGCCAGTTTATATGATTTTTTGTAGTCTCATTAGTGGTCATTCTACAAATCCCTAATGAATGATTATCGGTTCATATCCGGTTTGTTGTTCTATATACCATTTCATTTTCTATTTTGAGAAAATTAATTAATTATATGGATTGGAAATACGTGTAATGTTTATTTCTTCACTTCATCCAGGCTAGTATATAATGAAGTGGCAACTTTAAAACTTGTTCAACTGGACTTACTTGTTGTTGAATAAGCGAGTTTCACGTCTATCACTGGTGACTGTTATCAGGCCGCACTGATCTTTCGGTCGGCAATTTGGTTGATGTACCCTGTGATCTGGGTCCTAAGAACTTTCGCGAATAACGTCGAGGAAATCTAGCTTGGGCGACAGAATATTAGTCCATCACCTATTAGGACGAGATCTCCCTAATGGACCCAACGAAATAATTGTGATTATTTATGTCCTCCAATGTATAGACGTACGTTAGTGTGAAGATCTTACAATGGAGAAACAAAACAACATTGGCCAAACGCATGTACCACACAGAAGATTGGCCAGCTCTTCTGTGTTGTCAGATCTGCGGTAATTATCCATTTTGTATACAGCAATCAAATAATTTCATTCTACCTTTGAATAACAAGGATCGTCGTCATCGTTAGATGCTGTCGAGGCACGGTGGTTCGAGAGGGGGGAGTATTATGAGTCGATTTACTTCGTGAAAAGGGGGAGCCATCTCTCACAGGAGGGGGCCTGCCGGCACAACTTAGCGCGGGGCCTCAAACTCGGCAGTTCGACGATGATTCCTCGACGTTTTCCGAAATCTTCGACCCCGCTCAAGGGTCACCAACCAATTGCCGCGAAGATCAGTCGGCTGTATGAGCGTCCGCGGATAGGAGCTGTAAACTTCGCCTTTTCACAAACAAGTAAGTCCAGTTGACAAGTTTAGTCAGTTCAATATCAGTTAATTATGATGGAAAATTATAATGTGACCAATTAAGTTTTATCAGTGTACAAACTACCGCAGACTTTCACTGTGTGCAAAAATAAATTTCGTGGCTGGAATGTCAAACCGTCACATCCTCGCTCACAATCTATGGCGTGCTTGACACCTATGTAGTCACAATGCTTCTGTGAATTCGCAGATGTTTGAATACTGAATTGGAACTTCGGTGAGGCGCAACCATTCTATAAATAACGGAGGACTGCATGAATGGCTTTTGTTAGATTCACTGAAAAGAATACCTTCACCAGTACATTCCAATGCATATAATGTAGAGCCACTGGCCTTAATAGATATTAATAACATAGCTATAAAGACTGATCTAGTAACTAATGTTCGTGTCTGTGAAATCGCTATTGACGGTGATTCCTTCTTCAATGAATGGGACCTAGAACTTGCCTCACTGTTTAGTCGATTATCTCATCAATGTGCAAATAAAACTTGGAGAACAAATGTGTTTTCTCATCAGTAACATCATCTTAATCAAATTGTCATGATATTTTTCAATACCAATCTGTAGACTACAAAACTTTTTTTCTAGAGCGTTATTTGGTCAATGCCCTACAGTCCAAAAAGGCAGTAGGTACATTTTTAAAAGTCTTTGGTATGACCCGACTGGGGTTTAAATTTGCGACCTTCCAATCGTGAGGCCGCCATTCTTACCACTATGCCATCATGCCGGTAACACTAAACTCACTTTAAGTTCTGCCCATTCCTGGGTGCGGGTGGTCTAAAGAATTCTGCCATGTTGTCCAACAGTCGGCTAAAACCAATGTCCATGCAGGAATTCAGGACACTGCTAAAATCAGCACTGTTCATAGAAAAAACTAGAAAACGTCAATGACGTAGCGCTCATCCGGCTTCTCGCAACATCATGTATCCGAAATTTCATGTGGTACAATTTTATACTGGTGAAAAGATTAAAATTTGATGTCCCGGAAGGAACATGAATATAAAAAAATTCGAGTGAGAAAAATATTAGTTTCATGCCCTGGAAGGGACACTGCCTGGAGGACATGAAAAAAAAAAAAAAAACAAAATAATAATACATGAATATATGATATTATGATTGCATCCCGGATCCTTCCGGGGCTCCATTATGATTTTTGTTGTTTGGAAAAGCACATTCTTGAAGTTGGAACCAAATTAATACGCGTACTTGATTATGAATAAGAATGAACATAAATCTGTTATTTTTGGAATAATTTGCATAATTACCATAATTAAATTAAATGGAGCAGCAGTTAAAATTCTGGGTTAGAAGTTTAGTGTACCAGCTTGCTCTTACCAGATAAAGACCAAACTAAATCAAAATATGGTTGAGAAATGAATGAGAAGAAGCATTTTTTAAATTTTATTTGTGGATTTTGCATAAATTTCATAAATTTGC
This sequence comes from Eucidaris tribuloides, assembly GCA_001188425.1. Classification (NCBI taxonomy): domain Eukaryota; kingdom Metazoa; phylum Echinodermata; class Echinoidea; order Cidaroida; family Cidaridae; genus Eucidaris; species Eucidaris tribuloides. The sequence goes on along the minus strand of JZLH01S0029101.1, from coordinate 79,419 downwards.
ATAATTGATTAAATTAAATTTGCATAATGATAATTTCACAATTTTGGTAGAAGGTCTTGAAGCCCCACCCTTAGCCCTATCATGATCAAACAAACAGAATGAAAATCCGGTCAAGAAATGTGAGCGAGAAGCCAATTTTTGTTATTTTTGGATTAATTTTGCTAAATTACCATAATTAATTAATGGAGTATATTTCAAAATTCTGTGTAGAAGTTTAATGTGCCATAACTCAGCTACAAATAAAGTAATCACAATTAAAATTGTGAGAAATGAAGGAGAAGAAAGGATTTTTTATGCTGATTTCGAAAAATTTGCATAAATTTGCTATAATTGATTACTTTTTAAATTGCATAATTGATTAATTTTTAAATTTGCATAATTGTATTAATTTTTCAAATTTTGTGCAGAAGTCTTGAAAGCCCACCATAGCCTATCAGATCAAACGCAACAGATGAAATCGGTCAAGAAATGTTGGCCAAAAGAAGCAATTTTTTGCTTATTTTGGGATAAATTTGCATAAAATTACCCTAATTTAATCAATGCGAGTATATTTCAAAATTCTGTGTAGAAAGGTTTAATGTGCATAAACTCAGCCCTACCAAATAAAGCATCAAATCAAATCGGTGAGAAATGAAGGAGAAGAACTTTTTTTGTGATTCGAATAAATTTGCATATAATTAAAATATAAAAAAAAAAAAAAAAATTAAAAATTAAAAAAAATAAAAAGTCTGTGTGTTTCCTAGGCCTCTATATAAATGAACATTCAGAATCAAAATCGGTTGAGAAATGACGCAAGAAGAAGCATTTTCAAACTGTGGAGCGGACGCCCGCAGGCAATAAGCTCATCGGGCCTTTCGCGGCCGGTATGAGGCTAAAAAAACAATGACAAACATCTTTTTTACAGTAGCTACATGATAGGACATCATTGACCACAACAATGGAATCCACTGAAATATTGAATT
>JZLH01S0029101.1:65273-78432 GCA_001188425.1 Eucidaris tribuloides | reverse complement strand
TATGCTGCTTTCACAATCTGCCCTTAGGTCTGACCGTTCGCTCCTGTCATTTCTCCCTCAACGTTCTCTGCCTTTACTTCTCTCTGGTTTGTGCAGTTGTTCATCTCCGTCTTCATTACCTCTATTTCTACTCTCTCTCCCCTTGCGCCCCCCTTCCCCTGGCTCCTCGCGCCTTTTCCATGACTCCCTCTCCGCTCTAGCTCTACGTTCCCTCCGCTGCTACATGTTTTTGGGGTTTTTGAGCTCCCACCATCTTGACCCTTCGCTTCTCCATCATCTATAATCAATACAATCTCGGTTCGACGCCGGCCCCTCCTATCTTCTCGTCTCACCTCTACCCCTCGTTGCCCCTATCTTCATTCTACCTCTTCCCCTGCCGCTCCACCTCTTCGTCTACGCGGCTCCGTCCCTCTTCCATCCTCTCCTTACCTCTCAAACTCTCCTTACCGCTCCGCGCAGTCATCCTCAACTCATCCTCGCGCTCCGCTCCCTCAATCCTACTACTTCCCCGCTTACCTCAAATGCCCCTCTTCCCCATCTCCTTTCCGTCGTACGTGCCTTATACCCCTGTCTTACTCTCTCTACCCCCAATACCTTCTCCGCCGCTCCCTGCTCGCCTCGTCGCTGCTATTTATCTATTGTCGGCCCACTTCACCCCGGTTCATGCTACCTGTTCCTCGCCCAACTCGCGGCTGTATCGGTGCGCATGACTCCCCCTTTCCATCTTTTGCTCTCGCTGTCACTACGGACCTTACGGCCCGCTCGTGCTCCTTTGCCCTCCGCCCACTTCGAGCTCTCTCGCCCTGTCCCTACCGCCTCCTCCCATCTCCCACGTGCCCCTCTTCCTATCTTTTCACGTCCTTTCGTAACCTGTGCTTCCCTTCCTCCATCTTTTTTCTATCTTCCGTCCCATCTGCTGGTCCCCCTCATCGCTCTACTCTTTTACTCTCTCTTTTCTTTTTCACTTTAGCCTATTCACCTCCCGATTCTCTCTTTTACCATCCTCTCTTTCGCCTGTCTTCCCTTCCCATTCGTCCACTTCTCTGCTGTCCCGTGTTCCCTTTCACTAATTATGGCGCTCTCCTGCCCCTATCACCACCGTTTTATCGACTTTGCCTCTCCACTTCCCGCCCGCTTAATCCTGCTCCCCTCTTCTCTGTCGCCTCCTCATGTACCCCGCTCCCTGCCCCGGCCGCTCTCTTCTCACCGCCATTTAGTTACCTGCCCCCAACGCTTCCTCCTTTGCTACAGCTCTTCAGCTGTCGCCGCTCCCATCCACCTTTGCCATGTCCTCCCTGCACTTGCCCCTCATTCTTCCTCCTAGCCCCTTGCAAGCATTTCTGTATTGCTTGTCTCCTCGTGCCGCTCCATACGTGCGTTCCCCCGTCGGTCATGTCCCTGCCTTTCCACATCACCCGACCACATATTCCCGGTTGACCCTCACAATAACGTTTTCCCTTTTGTCGCAGCCTTCCCCCCTGTCCTATTGTAATCGACCCATTTACGCTTAACTACACCTCTCCTTTCTTTCCGTCCTCTCTCCCGCTCTTCATACGATGCCACATACTCGCGTCTCATTGAAGATCCTCGTCTTCTCCTCTCCCATTCTTACCACCTCAGCATATCCTTCGCTCTACCTGCTCTCGTTTCTGTGACTCGACCCCGCGGCCCTTTGCCCTTGCTGGCCTTCTTCCCACGACCCTCTTTCTCCTCTCAACTTCCCCTCCCTATCCCTCTTACTTCGCTCCTCTTCTCATCCCGCCGACCTATCGTTTACTACCCTTCGCCCTTTTTTTCCTGTATCCCTCGTACTGAAACCCTCCTCTTCCTGCATCTTTAGTCCTTGACTCTCTGTCTCCTCTCCTTCCGACTTCCCGTCCGTCCTAGACTGTCTTTATATTCCTTCTCGTCATCCCCCCCTCATTCACCTCTTTGCCTCTACTCCTTTTCCACGATCCGCACTTACTCGCTTTATGGTTCCTCAATCATGTTTCACGGCCCTCCCTGCACTGTCTTTACGTTCGCTGCTTCCTTAATGTCGCCTATCTCGTCAGCAACTGTCTTCCATTCCGATTTCTTAAATCCACCTAAGAAATTTGTAAGAGAATCCACTTGAATGCGGATTGTCAAATCTCCCTCTTGTGACAAATAAATCTCTATCCATCAGCTTAATATGGTATTCATCAAATCTTTCCTCGCCTATCCTGATAATCGTAACCTTCGAGACTATTCACTATATAATGCAGCACGACGACATATATGTCGACCTATCACCACAAATCGATCAATTAATTCCGCAATGGCATAATCTTTCACTTTGTAAAGACGACCTCCTACACCCCTGGCTTAAATTCTCTCGAGTTTGTTGCTGTGTTGCAAAAGTTGCATCTCGAAGATTTTGCATACTTTCGCAAAAGCTTAATATGACTCCATTCTTTTCTTACCTCGTCAAACATTTGATACACCGGAGCTGCATCCAGAAGGTATGATTTTTCTTCTTAATTGACACTTAACAAAAATATTGCGCTTCCCAACTTTGACTTCTCCCCTTCACGAGAATTATCCGTAATGCTACACTACAAGTTTAATTGTTTTACTCCAAATCACTTCCCATGATCCCCTTGAAAATATTTCTCCTGGGTTCCATCACTCACAAAGCCTACTCTCTCTCAATAGAACTTTACATTGATGGTAATTGTCGCAAGAGCCAATTAGTCCTGCAGTAAGGATTTTGCTTAATCACATTCCCTTTTGGAAGCTCCTGGCTGTCCCTTCCTCATGCCCGTGTTCTCCACTAAGTTTTACCTAAGCTTTCTTTGCAGAACAAGTTGTCTAAAAGCCCCTACCACTTTGCCAGGACCATGGAGCCACTCATCGTCGCACCTGCTTTTTTCTCCACATACCTGATACTGGCTTGCCGGTGATAGTCCAACAATTTTGTTGGTGAGCTAGGACTTTTAAATAGTGTTCTGTTTTCGTCCACCCCCCCCCCCCCCCCCCCTCCTCCCTTCTTAGCACATAATCGTATACATCCACTTCAATAGTCCTTTTAGAATCAATCGACTTAAATGACTGTCACAGAAAAAAACACAATTTCTTATTTTCCGGCAACTGGAATTTGGGTGCATTTTGCTGCGCTGAACTAGTCGCCACAATAATTCACCTATTGTGTCGTATCACTTCTGTAACCATATGCACCTCCCTCTCTGTGTCCACTTCACTAGACCCATCTATTGAAGACTATACACAAAATATTCTCATCACGGTCGCTCGTCATGGAAATCATAGTACGTGTTTAGTCAAATCAAACCGCTTCCCTTCAGGGCGTCACAGGTTTGGCTCACTTACTTTCGTTCAATTGTCCAAATTTACAATTCCAACCAGTCTAACATACATGGACTCCCAATTTTCATCCCTTTACAATTATCTTTTCAATAATATTACATTTTTTTCAAATTACCAATTACCAATTAACCTCTCTGTTTCGTCAATTACAATTGACATGATTACAATTACTTTTGCATTACGGCTTCCGTCTTCAGTAAGGCTTTATATCTGCCCCTTGTTCATTTCGTATCTTCTCGCCTACTCTCCTGTGCCACACCGAGTAACAATTCGTCATCCTATCTGTCTCGAATCCCACTTGAATGACTAAAGCCCAAGAGGACCACAGGTCTAAGATGATGATATTAGAGTATGCATGCGTAGTTACACCTGGATGTAATATGCTATTTTATGTTTCAATGCTTGCCAAGGAGCCGACCCTTAATAAAGTATCAGAGGAAACCGCTACTGGGATATGACGAGCTCGGACTTACAGCGACCCACGTCCTTCACTCTCCCCCTGTCCCACTCACCTTCATACATCACTGTCCCGTTTCCGTTCCAATCAATTCCCCGGTTGTTTCTCGCCTACCTTCTTTTCACTGTTCCTTTCCTCGCTTCGTACCGCTTCTCTTGAACGACTCCAGCCATTCTCTTGCTGTGATTGTCTCCTAGCCTGCCGTTTTTTGAATCCATATCGATGCTCTTCTATGTGCAAAGCATAGCTTAGCACCGTTTCTATATCTTCGAGCTCGTTAAGTGCAGATTCGCTTATAACGATACGTTCACTTTGCCGCGTATTTTTGCTCAACGCTCCAGCATTAACCAACATAACTAACTAAATCAAGAAATTCCGCTCCCGGGTGTAATAAGCGACGTACGAACATCGAACGCTCGTCACCCTCGTGTGCTAACCCATGCCAATTTAAATTTCCTGCTCCCGCGCTTCCGTTGGCACTCCTCACGATTTTCTGGCAAACGGCAAACCCCTTGCCCCATCTCTTCTTTTTCCAGAACGCATCGCTTCGCACTTCTTGCCCTGCCACGCCAGCTATGTCATCTAATACTGAAGTCCCTGGCTTACTGTGACATATCTGCAAGTGCTGCTGAACCCCCATTTGTGTTGTCGTGGTTACTGTACGGTGCACGCGACGTCTGCACTGCTGCACTCAAGTTACGTGTCAACACATCCACACAAGGCCCTGTACCTCCCCGCCACACTTCAAGTATCCTCAATACCAATGTACCGAGGCGATGGCAGGCTTGTGTACCCCTGCTATTATTTTTTGCAGTTCTAGTTTTCTACCTTATTTCTGGTATCTCTTGATCGAGTTATATAATGAAAAACTAATCTGCTTTCTGTTCATAGTTCCCTTTGCGATGGACAGAATGAGCACGTAGGCCCAAAACAGCCCAGTACCAACATGATGGTTTCTTCAATGCCCCCTTACCGCCCTCAACACGTCGCACGGTCCCATTACGTGTTACTATTTGTGTGCATACATTTTCATCGATGTGTACCGTTTACAACGTGAGCTGTACGAGTATATCGCATGGTAAAATCGGCGTTTAAATCCCCTGTCATCTCTTGGTGCGACAACCTCGCCCCTTACCTAACGGGGTATTCTCCTCTGGTAATCTCCCCAAGTCGTCATTATCAGCCTCAATTACATTTTTTTCAATTAGCAATTACATATTACCTTTGTGCGCCTTCAAACACATTACAATTTACAAGTTACTCAAAAATTGTAATTCAATTACGTAACTCTGCTCAAATTACCCTGCTAAATTACCCTTAATTCCGAGCCCCAACCTGTCAGCTCGGGTAACCCGCATACTTTCTTTGGTTAAAGCATGTTAAAGCTGCCCACCACAGTGCCCAATGAGATGAGACATAACTACCACAAAATAAGTGAACGGAGCTGAAACTGCTGAGATTTCCTCAATTTTTATGCCCTCTTATTCTGCCTTACTATACATAGACTCGTCATTTAAGGTCGGCGCAAAATAAAAATTCGTGCACCAAGCATAACGAGTCTGTTTCTAAACATCGAGATAGCCACCCCACAAAGATATAACCTGAAACACAGTTTTGTAACCCAGTGCTTGCACTCCACAGTTGCTCTGACAATTATACTCATATACCACCACGATCCTGGCCCTCGATCGCATTTCGATTTATCTTGGTTATAGTCTCAGCGCGGTACCCGTGACTACAGCGCTGGTGCGTAGGCCATATCCAATGTTATGTTACTCCCCATAACTGTCCTTAACTAGTCATTCATCGCAACAATTTGTCTTTGCTTTCTTCCTTCGCTTCCCCCTTTCCTCCTATCTTCTATTCTTAATTTCCTTTTACCTAACAAATTCATTTTTCCCCCTTGCTCTTCCTACTAAATTCCTCTGTTTTCGTTCCGCTTCTGATTTTCGGTTGCCTTCGCTTTTATCATCTCCACTTTTCGGTCTTCCTGTCCACCTGATTCTCATGTTCATACTCCGCCTCCAACTGACGTGCAGGGGCATGCTGTTCCAGAGGCCGTTGGCCTTGGTCGGGCTTGGCCATGAGTCTTGAGGGCTGCCTGCCTGTGAACTCGGCCCCGTCGCAGGGGCCGCCTGGGGCACATCATTAAGGCGTAAACAACCCAGAAATTCTTCATGGAAGTTGACTCCGATGCTCTCACGGATGTATGGTCGTTTTGGATTGGCACCAGTCTGAAGGTCCTACGATCTATACTCATCTGCGGCAAAGTCGTTTGCACACACTCCTCACTGAGAGCAGCAGTGTCCCTTGGGAGTCACGAAGTTCTCCCTGGTGATTAGCATCAGACGCTGGATGGGAATCTTAAGATGAAGGAAACGATATGCTTTGATCACCCGCAATTTATAAGTGATCTTGAAGTCACGAACACTGACTGACCTGTATAAGTCATTTGACAACTGCCCACTATCCATGTTTACCTCCTTATGTTTTATAGCTGCGTCAACTGCAAATGATACACAGCCAAAATCTTAGACCATGCTCCTCAACAACCACGCCCGCACCACACACACACACACACACACACACCGTACTTCTACCCTTCACTATCTAGTAATTTCTGGGGAGATTCTCAGGCTACCAGCCTTCTTCTACTATTCTTTGAGATTCTTCAAGACATCTTGCCGTAAATTCATACCCCTGCTTTAACCTGAAAAATTAATTAATATCGATCAAATGTACTTCGAGTAAGCTCTTTTCTACGGACTTTCACCTTGTAAGCAGAGTCCCACCATACCCACACAAACTCTGGGGAGAATTTTTATTTCTCCGAGATATGCAGGTTGCTTTCAGACAAACACCAACACACACAAACAATCCCTATACATTATGCACAAATTGTGGTATTAGACCCGGACCACCCCTACCCTGACCTCTATTTGCATCCATTCTCGCTACGGTATGCGGAGAACCACTGCAGCTTCTGCTGTGCTGTCTCCCCAATTCCCTATTCGCCGGATAGAAAATTCACCATTACACATTCTCTCCCCGACGATCTGCTCCCTTTGGCTTCAATACAAGTGTTCACGCACAGCACACTACACATACCATACATATCAGTCTAATATCAAATGGTAAAGAAAAAAACCCTACCGAAGATTAATCGACATTTCAATAATATCTCCTGGATCATAACAATGATTTCGTATCTTGACTACACTGTCCACAGTAGCTGTTTGCACTCGGCCATTACATATAGGGATGACCGCTTTGGCCTATGTGCATTCGCGAAGGTAATCTCTCAAACTCACACCGGGGCATGCTTATACGAAACAACAACGACACGCACCATACTATACTTCATCTTGCCTCATCATTTTTATTGAGTCATTTCCTCATCATTCCCAGTGTAAGTCTGACGCGCAGGACCATTTACGTTTCTGCCGACACTCAACAGTTCCAAACCTGGTCTCTTCTCCAGTCTGGGCCAATACTAGGTCGCCACATTTCCGCTCCACTTTATGTAAACATGTAAATAAATTCCACAAAACTCAGCCATCCCAGAGACGCATTATGAATGCTTCTTATTCTGTCAGCCCCGGTCCTGCGAGTGCACTGTATGTCGAATGTATGGCCGACCCGCTGAGTTCGCCAAAAGAGCCTGCCCGGCATGGCCTTCCCTCACATCTTACCATCCCTCCGAAGACCATATAGCTGACTGACACCCTTGCTGTGCTCATCAAATAACATGACTTGGTAAAACAGCAAATTTCGCCTATATGTGAAATAGTCCCAGCCCTTTGACTCTGACACTGTCAAATGACGAGCTTATCACTGCTTCATTGCTTTAATATTGTTTGCTATGTGCGTAAGCAGAGTCACGACAAATGGCGTCCATTACAATCCGCAGTCGGATTAGTAACAGGGACTATCCAGGATTTTATGAAGCAAATCTTGTACAAAACAGAGATCAAGTTAAAATGCCCCCAAATCCAATTATCGTTTCACGACCATCCGCTCTGCGGATCGCGCCCCTGCCTTCGCACCGCGCGAGGGTCGAAACTTCAGCACTAACTTCAGTGAACACCAAGGATTATGGGCCTTACTTCCCAAAGGAGTCATTCTTATGAGCACCCGTAGTTATGAGTATGCAGAATATCGTGCAGTACGGCAGGTGGCCCTACACAGCGGGGCACAGCGTTCCGCTGAAATCCTTGTGGGGGGCGGCGGCACATCTGTTGCGTCTTGGACCTCTCGGTAGACACATAAAATATTATGCTTCTCATTCACAAAGACTTTCTCTTTGAGAAGTTTTTACTCGGTCCCCATCAATTTTCCACCGATAGTACATCTAAACTCCACTTACTCTCATGATTGGCTGGCTCCAGCTGATACGGGTGAGGCTCGTCTGGTCGAAATAAACTACCCAGAAATTTCCTTCGTACGGATGGGACTGATCGAGGTTCCCGTGTCCTTAAAAAATTTTCGACAAAGTACTACAAATCTCCAGCTAATTCCGATATTTCCACCTCGCTTTGAATCCCATACGTCAGCTGACGCTACACAATAAGGAAAATAATTTACCTTTTTAGGGCACCATATCTTGAAGTCACGATAAAATGTAGTTTTTAGTCTCTTTGGTTCCACTCAAAGATTTGTGCTTCTCGATTACTACACCTGCCTCTAAGCCTCCATTGTCACTTGCACATGCCTTGACTGCCTTCTGTTCACTCCTCGTCCCACACTCAAGATTACAGTTTAGACATGTCGCTCTACATCTTGCGTCTATTTCTCATTGATAAAAATTAAGAATACATATCTTCTTGGATTTTCACCCAGGGTAGCCTCTTCTAGTCAAATAGCCACGTTACCCTACCAAGCATGCCCTTGCATAAGTAGAACTATGCCTTTATTTATCTACCTCTTGTCTCCATTCTAAAATGCCACCTGCGCTTGGCCCCTAAATGCGACTCTAGGGCAAGCGCCATTTTACTCATGATTTTCTTGAGTCTCATTAGTGGTATATTTACAAATCCCTAAGGATGAATATCGCGTTATTTATCGGGTTTGTTCTTCTAATACCATTTGCACATTTTTCGCAGAAATATTATAAAAGCCCCAAGTTTAGTTTTGCGGGATTATTTGTTATTTGAAAGTTTATGCCCCAATTCATAACCCTGCAATAGATAGATTCCTGAATGTCTTTAGTTTTTTTATTAATTAATGAAAAATCTTGTGGCGAACCCCACCCCCCAAAATTTTACAATTATAGCATCTAAAGTGTTGAAAGACGCTTTAAGGTATACATGGTGTTGCATAAAAACACATCATCTGCAAGACAGACGGCTAGCTCTTTCAGATGACGTATTACTCATATAATCATTTTTAACCTTTGGATGCTCCTAATGTCAAAATGATGGTCAACCAATGTCGGGTGGCCCCCCCCCCCCGAGCATTTTTCATAATTAATTTCAAAAAATCTAAAGAGCAACAAAAAGTTATATGAGTTATACCTCCACTCTGAAAGAGCCGAGTCTGCTCTTTCAGATGAGCGTATAACACCATGTAACCTTAAATCCTTTTAACCCTTAAGATGCTATAATGTAAAATCTCTCCTCTCGCGCGCTTACAACAAGATCGATTTTTCATTAATAACCCTTAAGACTAGAGCAATTCGGCTTCTGCATGCCAGCCGATTGGGGATGCCTCCGCTCTCCTCCCGTCTAATTCCAAACTATGAATGTTACGGTTCATCATACTTTGACCGTTCAACCTCTCTGAAAATCTTTATCTATGCCCCATAATACATACTTCACCAATTACATTCAAATATCCGATAAGTTCCAAGTATCGTTGCTAAAGATATTAAGTATGGGTCCGTCGTGGACCTTTGACCTTTGACCCTTAACCCCACAAATATGATCAGCTTCATTTGGTACCTCTATAACACTTCAGCTTCACCCCCAGTTACATCACCCATATCCGCTATAAGCCCGTTCTCATGTTATCGTTCGTAAAGGCACACTAAGATAGGCCTTGTGACCTTCAACCTGCTTGACCATTAACCCTGAAATCTGGATTGTTTATTGGTACCTTATAATACATACTTCACCCAAGAAACATCAAAAATCCGACCAGCCATGTCTTAGTTAACATTTAATGAGCTCAAATCAGACATCTATCAGGCTCGTGACCTTTGACCCTTGACCTCTTCAACTCCAAAAATCTATTCAGTTCATTGGTGCCGTATAATACATACTTCAGCCAAGCTTACATTTCAAATCCATACATGCCTTTCTGAATTTATCGGTAACCAAGCCAAAATCAGACATGTTTCGGCCTGTGACCTTGACCTCTGACCTTCAACCCCAAAATCTAATCAGTTCATTTGCCTTTGCATTCATAATACATACGTTCACCCATGTTACATTCAAAATCCAACACTGCATTTACAAATTATCGCCGGTAACGAGCCCAAGCCCCAACATATTTTAGGCCTGGTTGACTTTGACCTTTGACCTCTTGACCCCCCAAGCTACATCAGTCATTGTTGCTTCATAATACAATCTTCACCCAATTACATCAAATTCCGACTGGCCGTTCACAAGCGTATCACCGTAACGAGCCAAATCAGACATATATTTAGGCCCACTGACCTTTGACTTTGACCCCCCAAATCTAATCAGTCATTGCTTGCTCATAATACATTACGTTCACCAAGTTACATCAAAATCCGACGCGGCCATTCACAATACGCGGTAACCAAGCCAAGACAAGTCAAGACATATTTATCGCCGGGTGACCCTTCTGACCTTTGACCGTTCAACCCCAAAATCTAATTCATTCATTGTTGCTTCATAATACATACTTCACCCAAGTTACATCAAAAATCTGACGGGCCGTTCACAAGTTATCCATTCCGGTAACGAGCCCAAATCAGAAAACATGCTTTTTAGCGCCCTGTGACTTTGACTTTGCACCTTGACCTCCAAAATCTAACTCAGTTTCATTGTTGCCCCCTAGTAACATACTTGGTTGCTAAGCTTACATCAACATGCCGCATCAGCGTTCTTAAGTTTATCGCAGCGCAATCAAGACGTAACGAGATCCGCGATACGGAGGACGACGGCGGTCACGGACGGCCCTCCAGTTACCTTCCCACGTCTCCTTCGGACGGAAGCCGGCGACGGACGGACGACGGAAGCGCGGGACGGACGGACGCACGGACGGACCAAACCGAAAACATAATGCCTCGGCAACTTCGCTTGCCGGAGGCATTAAAAAAAACTGCCCAGACATTCAGAATCTATTATTGCAGGGTTATGACTTTGGGGCATAAAGCTTTCAAATAACAAAAAATCCCCAAAACTAAACTTGGGCTTTAATTATGATGGAAAATTATAACGTGACCAAGTACATTTTATCAGTGTAATCAGTGTACAAACTACCGCAGACTTTCACCGTGTGCAAAAATAAATTACGTGGCTGGAATGTCACACCGTCACATCCTCGCTCACAATCTATGGCGTGCTTGACAACCTATGTAGTCACAATGCTTCTGTGAATTCGCAGATGTTTGAATACTGAATTGGAACTTCGGTGAGGCGCAACCATTCTATAAATAACGGAGGACTGCATGAATGGCTTTTGTTAGATTCACTGAAAAGAATACCTTCACCAGTGCATTCCGATGCGTATAATGTAGAGCCACTGGCCTTAATAGATATTAATAACATAGCTATAAAGACTGATCTAGTAACTAATGTTCGTGTCCGTGAAATCGCTATTGACGGTGATTCCTTCTTCAATGAATGGGACCTAGAACTTGCCTCACTGTTTAGTGGATTATCTCATCAATGTGCAAATAAAACTTGGAGAACAAATGTGTTTTCTCATCAGTAACATCATCTTAATCAAATTGTCATGATATTTTTCAATCCAATCTGTAGACTCAAAACCTTTTTTTCAGTAGCGTTATTTGGTCAATGCCCTACAGTCCAAAAAGGCAATAGGTACATTTTTAAAAGTCTTTGGTATGACCCGGCTGGGGTTTAAATTTGCGACCTTCCAATCGTGAGGCCGCCATTCTTACCACTATGCCATCATGCCGGTAACACTAAACTCACTTTAAGTTCTGCCCATTCCTGGGTGCGGGTGGTCTAAAGAATTCTGCCATGTTGTCCAACAGTCGGCTAAAACCAATGTCCATGCAGGAATTCAGGACACTGCTAAAATCAGCACTGTTCATAGAAAAAAAAACAAATGACAAAACATTTTTTTACAGTTAGCTGACATAATGCATCCTTGACCACAACAATGGTATCCACTTGAAATATGGGAATTCAGTGACCTTGCTTCACCCAGACTTTGTCCAATTGTTTCAAAAGTTGGGAGTTATTGATGGGGACAGACTGAATTCGCATTCTTTAAATGACACCATAATCAAGTATAACCTCATTTTAACACAAATTAATTAATCAAATCCACATTAATTCAATAAAAGGAAATCAAATGTCGGTGACATTATTGAGAGAAGTCAAATATGCCTCAAGAACCAAACAAGTTGAAAAATATGCTAATATATACACACTGGTTAGTAGTAATTACTAAACAAAATAACAAGTTGATGGTGGCAATTTGATGCTCACTAGTTCTAGATTATTACTAGTATCCGAGTGTTTCAGTTTCATAGTAATCTGTAACTTAGGAATTTTGGGATCCTGTCTTTAACCAAAGCCTGATTGAAGTTTGAAACAAGACTACATGAAAGGGAACCAATCAGATGAGTGCTAAGAGTACCACTGTAACAGTTTGTGTGTTTGTGCCAAGCTGGAAGCGTGTAGTCTTGTTTCAAGGTTCAGTCACGTTGCATTCCCCTATTATTATCAGCTAGTCTACAACAAACCAGCCTGCATGTTACATCCTGTTTGAGTTTATACAGTCCTTCACCAGAATGAGATATGAGACCCACCTTTCAATTAAGTCTCTGGTCTCCATCTTAATTCTGTTCAGCACTATTTGTTCCTGTGTCAACTGACAGGCTGATGCCTCACCATCCAATCCCTCAGGTTTCAGCATATACCTCCCCAGTGGGTGAATGGAAGAGTCTGGTACCACAACTGCCATGGAAAGGAATATACAGTTCAAGAATGAAAGGTTTTGTAACCCTGAATATGAATATTGATTTTGGTTGTGAGCTTTGTCAGTGCTGCACCTTCCAGGAAAAACAAAATTTATGCTCAGATACAACACAATCTGGTTATCTCCCAGCCACGATTTGAATTAGTTTTGGAATCCACAACTTGCTGTATTAATTTCCATCTATTCATTTACTTATTCATCTATCTATTTTATTTT
>JZLH01S0029101.1:0-13249 GCA_001188425.1 Eucidaris tribuloides | reverse complement strand
CTGGAATTATTCATTATTTTGTGTTTGTTACAGGAAAGAAAGAAAGCAGTGAAAGACGAGAAAAGGAAACAGAGAGAAAACAAAATACCGAAGCATGTGAAGAAGAGGAAAGAGAAGCAGGCCAAGATAAACAGGGGAACACGCAAGTAGCTTATGAATCGGACTGTTTGAAATATGAACATTGCACCAAATCTTGAAGCAAACTATTCGCTGGAACCTTATCAAACTGGTGTCTGAATATTCATTATAGACAGTATATAACATTGTGGAAGCCTCATTAAAGACACTATTTAACATTGTGGAAGCCCCATTAAAGAAATTGTCAAACTTTGCTATCTGACATATCCGACAGTGTTTGAATGGATAAGTAAACACACTAGAACACAAAACATCAGACAGTTATGCTGTTACTTGTAAAATGTATACAGATAAAAATCAGCACTTGAATTACTGTCAGCTGATGAAAATTTAGCAACACAGTAAAAGATGTAAACAATGAAAAGGTGATTCAAATGGAACTTGTCTAGAATGCTCACGTTCAATGTTATGTTTTTCATTTGAGGGTCGCACTCCACACTGATTATGTGAGGGCTGTGACAGAAATGTGAGGATAACTTAATTTGTAACACACAGCAATGAAGGTTGATTTATTTGTTGAAACTATTTGTATGCTTCTCAATCAAATTTCTTTCATAGTCACTAATCAATTCTTGAATCACTACTTCCCTCAGGTATATCCAGGAATGATATCAGTAGAAATAGTTTGTCAGTCTTTAATATTACACAGTGTATCTCATGTACTGTAAAAGTGGAAATTTTCATGTGATTAATTTTTCGCACATGCAGAGATTGGTGACCTTTCATGTGTTTTCATTTTGCAGAGAGCCGAAATACAGAGCAAACAACCACAAGTGGCACAACATTGACTCTGCAGCTAGCCATGCATGTGCATACTGTACATATACCAAAGAGAACAGTTAAAAGTGCAATGTTCAACCAAATGATAAGCTTTGCCATAAACATTTGTGTGTTTTTATTTTCACGCTATCATAGTCATGTGCGGAAATTTCCAAACTGCGAAATATTCCACGTTTACAGTATATCAAATCAAAGTTGTGTACATTTCTCAAATGTATTACAGCCATAAAAATTACAACGTGCAAAATTATATACATCATTCTACAATTTTGAAAATCTGTGACATTTGCTGCTTGCCCAAATGTTCCTAACAAAGTGTGTATTGCATGCAAACAGTGTAATTATAGAGACTGGCATCCAAAATTATCTTTTTTTTTATACAAAATTGTTGGGAGATCAGTGTATCAGACAGACCCCTGTAAAAATTATTCATATCCACATTATTTAATAATTGTAACACAATCTTTTGCACAAAATCTATGACCTTGAATATATCCAGAAACCTAGTACCAAACAGCGTGTTTCAAAAAAAAAATGTACTGACGTACTGAACAAAACAAACAGCATTTGAAAGCTGAGACTTTGCCCTTGACATTGATGTAACCATCATGTCACAACAGTATTTCGTAATTGCTCAAAGAGGGCGCTTTTCACTTGCACAATTTTTTTGAGACATGCTGTATAATAGTATTTGCAATTATATTGATTGTTTGCAGTATCAAACATCTCAAAACTGATGGTACGATATAATTATAAATTAAAATTCATTTTATTCCAATTCAATGATGAAGGTTTTCTCAGTCGTGAAGAGTGTACATCAAGTATAATTTCATCGTAGTTGGCAATACTAGAAGTGGACATTGCCACAATAAATTGATTTTTATGGATCTTTGTGCAGAAAGCAGAAGCACAAATTTGTATTTAAAAAATAAATAAAAAACCAAATTTACATGAGCAAGCATAATTATGTGACACTGTCAAAAATTAGGCTATATTCGGTTTCTGTTTTCCATTTCTACAATACCTCTCTTTATGTACACCTAGTTTCATGGAAATTATAATTTTACTGAATTTTGTAAAATGATGTAGTGAGGGGTGATATTTCCACAATGTGATATTTCTGCAAGAAATACCTCACAAACATAAATGTAATATAAATTATATTTTAAAGAATTTAAATTGAAATAAAATACTCTTTCTCAAACAAATATTTTGTTGTGATTTCTTGTGTATGAAAAATAACAATACACACAGGGGCTTGATCTATTTTTTTCGGATTTAGAGCACAAAGTAAGAAAAATGTCAAGACTTTTGGTGTGCTGCACATAAACTTAAACTATATTTTTTGTTAAGTTATATAATTTTGCAGTGCCTTGCACTGCTTTTTAAACATTTTGTCCATTAGGTTTTATGACTTTTTCAAGTTGTCAAAATTATTGGGCAAAACAATGTGTTCCCCCAAACATTTTCATTTGGGGGCACTGCCCCCCCCCCCCTCTTGGATTAACACCTCTGAATATACAGTACTCCTGTATTGTGTACTTATTGGTGTTATTAATATATTTTGCATATTTAGTTTTATTTCATATTGTATTTTTTTTGGGGGGGGGTTTACCTCAACAAAAGAACTTGAAATCAGGACAGCATTTGCTATAATGATATGTCTATACCCCATCATCATCCATCATCTGATCAATCTGCTATGTCATCATCATCATTGTCATCATCACCATCATCATCATCACCACCACCACTATCATCATTATCATCATCATCTCCATCATCACCACCATCAGCACCACCACGACCACCATCAACTTCGTCTATTATCTTGTCATTAAATCAAAATGTGCAAATTACAATATAAAAACAAATGTTTCCAGACAAACTCTTGAAATTATATTTTCAAATTTATTAACTAAATCAAATACCCTTCAAGACATCTTCATACACAAAAATCACATTTAGAATATTATTATTAAATATCCCATTCCACTGTCATGATATTAACAACAAAAGAGATAGCCCCATATAAATTAATGACCATTGCACAATTTCACGTCACCTACAAATTTCAGTATTAGAAAGTACAGTATTACGAAGTAGAAAACAAAAACAGAACAGAAAAAATATTGATGTTTAAATGAGCTTCTTGATCTCGTCGTAGAGGACGAGCACAAGGGCTCCACCGGTTCCTCGTAGGACGTTGGAGAAGGCTCCCTTGAAGAAAGCCTTGCCGCCTTCCTGCTGGGCGATCTTCCTCCAGCAGTCGATGGTGTTCTTATAGACCACGTCCTTGCGACCACTCTGCATCATCATGCGCCTACGGACCTGATGATGAATTATGCACGAGAAATGTATGAATTATTCATAATATGTGAATTATTCATGAGTGCATGTTTGTGTAATGATAGTGGAGTTATTGAGTGAAGTGTATTTATACATTATCATTCTCTAAGGATAAACTCCGTTTTACAAATGTATTCAAATTCATTGATTTATCATCCTTGGTGGCTTAGTAAAGAGCGATTCCACAAAGCTATTTTTGATTAATACATTTTATTACTTGGAATCTAACTTGCATACATTAGTTGTGACTCTGTTGTGCAAACTCTAGGGTAAAGGGATAATCTTTTTAAGAGGTATGCATACTATCTGAATATGTAAATAAACTGGTCTGTTGGTAACCATTCCACAAATTTAAAACTAATCACCTGCAGAAAAAAATACACCAAAATCAAAGAAAAATACATGTAATCATTGAATATTAACATTTTAAGATATGAATGTTTGTAAGATATGAATGTTTGTAACATATTAAATACTAATTCTACTTTTAATATGACTTATTTAGGACGGATATTAATATGTGCGTAAGAGATAAATTTTAAGAAAAGATATTGGATATGAGCATCATTGATTTCATACTGAAATATAAATATAGCTCTCAATGGGAACTATGTAGGAGGGATATTGATATGAATATTTATGAATGCATATTGAATATTCATGGTTGCATGAATAATGCATGTACTTACTGTATCAAATGGATAGGATACCACACCAGACATGGTGGTCACCGTTTGGGCTATCATCCAGGACAGGAGGATGTTGTGGTAGTCCTTGGGGATCATACCCTTAACGGTGTCATAGGTACCGAAGTAGGCTGCACGGTAGATGATGATACCCTGCACCGACACCCCAAAACCTCGGTACAGTCCCAGGATGCCATCGGACCTGCAACGATGATATGTGTGTTTTAAAGGAAGTGTGTTTTTGGAATTAGGAATTTTATATTTGAAAGGTATTATGAATCTGAATATTACTAATATGAAATTGAATATATACTTCAGTTGCCCATTTAAAGAGCATTTTGTCACTCCAAAAAAGAAAGAAAGTGATGAGATAATTATTCATTTGAATCTGAGTACATAATTGAGTGTGCCAATTTAATGAGTACTTTGTCACACCGAAGAAACTGAAATTGAAAATAGTAAATAATGTGATAAATATTCATATGAAACTGAGTATATACTTGAGTTGCAAATTTGAAGAGTACTTTGTCATGCCCAAGGAACTAAAAATAATAAATGAAGTGTGATAAATATTTATGTGAAACTTTATATTTGAGTTGCAAATTGAAAGGGTACTTTGTCACACCAGAGAATCTTAAAAAATAAAAAATAAAAGAATATGAAACTGAAGACATACTGAGTTACCAATTTGAACAGTAAATTGACACATGTAAGAAACTAAAAAATATAAGTATGATAAAATATCAATATGAAACTGAATACATACTTGAGTTTCCAATTTAAAGACTAGATTGTCACAACTAACTATGAAACTGAAATAATAGATAAATATACAAACATATAGAATGGAGTATGAACAGCGGACAAGAAATTTGAAATTATCCAAAAAATGGGAACTTACTTGGAGATTTTCTTGATGCAGTCGCCGAGACCCTGGAACTCTCTCTCAGCCCCTCCCTTGCCAATGTCTGCCGCGAGCCTGGTCCGAGCGAAGTCGAGGGGGTAGACGAAACAGAGCGACGTGGCTCCGGCCGCACCGCCCGAGGCCAGGTTCCCTGCGAAGTACCGGAAGAACTGCTCCTTCTTGTCAACTCCACTGAGGAAAAGCTGCTTGTACTTGTCCTTGAAAGCGAAGTTGAGGGCTTGGGTGGGAAAGTAACGGATGACGTTGGCGAGGTTACCACGCCAGAGGGACAACACGCCTTGTTCTTTGGCGACACGCGTGAAGCAATCCACGATTCCCTTGTACTGCTTGTCAGCAGCAATCTGCTTGGAAACGGCTTGTACCTGCACGTGAAACATGAAATAAAATCAAACAATATTGTTTGATTTTGTTGTTTTTATTTTGAGTTTTGACATTTTATTTAATGTTATTTTATTTTAATCTAATATTTTTATTCAGTTTATTGAATTAAAAATTTATTTACTGTAATTTCATTCATTTAGTTTATTCATTTCATTGTTTTGTTTTATTTTTGTTTAATGTAGTTTTCAAAGTTTATTAATTTATTATATTTCATTTGTTTCAGTATATTTTTATAAACTTTATTTACAATTTTTATTCATTTTCATTTTATTCTATTTAATTTTAGTTTAAAACAGATCTGACTTTATTCAGTTAATTCAGTTCATCTAATTTAACTGATTCATTTCATTTCATTTTATTTTATGTAATTTTCAGTATATACTATTTCTATTTCCTGTAATTGTCAAATCAATCGTAGCGTAGTTCAGGAAGTGTCCTCGTTATTGAACACATTTTGACGCACACGCGTGCACATACCACTAATGCCAGCGCGCGCTAAAGTATGTCAACAATGCGCGCCGTGCACTGATAAGACTTTGATGCGCGCGATACGTACGCTTAAACTTTTGACGGTCTGTCGGTTACCAAGCAATGCAAGCAGTGCAATTTTCAATTGTCGAAACAAATATAATACAAACCAATGATAATACAGAGTACATCCTAAAATGAAACAAAATGGAAAATGAAATTATAAGTTTGAAATAGTTAATGGAGGTTTAAATTACGGTGCATCCCCAAAAATAATTGACAGACTTACTTGCAAAAGCAATTTAACTCGCTCAATGGGAGCTACGGCTGTTTTTGATACAGCCGCCGAAACTCCACCAGCAAGTAAATCCTTGCAGAAATTTACGGCATCAAAACTCTTATTAGCCATGTTGGTAGGTAGCTGGGATGCTTCTCAACAATAAAATGTGTTGTCCCGTGACGTCATTTATGAATATTCAAAACTTGGGGCCTCACTGGAGTACGTTCCTCTTGGCAGGGGGGCTTGATGGGCATTCTGTCAACAAAAGATGCACCGCGGTATATATACGCGCGCTGAGCCCGGGGCGGAACACCATGGACGCTTATTGGCTATTTGCGATCACTCACACGTATTGCGACTCCCATTGGACAAAAGTGCAATGGTGATTAGCATATGCGCGATGTTCTGCGTTGTCATTGGTTGGTACAGTGAGCTTACTTGACGATAATCTACATACCCTCGACCAAGGATATCGTTATAAAATATGTAAATGTCGAAAATATTCGAGTTAAGTTTCGTAAAGTTAATTTAAGCATATATATCATAAAAGTCAATTTATTAGACTAATACTAGATATAAATTTGCGGGGAATTGGGAAAGGGTAAATTTTGTTGCTTGTGCGGTAACTAAGGTACGGCTGTCCGCGAAAGAACACCGGGGGAAAGAACTAGTCACGCATTTGCACGTAAAGCGACTTAATTTTAACACTGACAACAAATTTATTCTTAATTTGGACAATATCCATTATCGCACCTCTTTATACTCCCATCAAATTAAATCGTTCTTCTCACAAGCTATACCATGCATGCAGGTAAATCCGCTGATTTCCGGTACAAATACTGAAGAAAACAGTCGGAAAAAAGAAGATGAAAGTTACCCCAAAAGGTGAAATTATTATTTTTTTGATTCCTCTCGTTTGAATTTAAATTTAAAAGCAAAATAGGACACAAAACAAAATGGAGAAAATTATCCTGAGAAATGTAACGACTTGGCATTTTTATCATTAGAGAAATAAGGTTTGTAGGTAGTCAGTAACAACATTATGGTCCAACATTAATTGTACATCTCTGTCAACGGTTTCTGCAATTAAAAAAAAAAATGAAATTTCACAGGAAACATGGAAACATGACTTTGCAGATTTCCTCTTTTTTAAGATCAAGCGGAATTAAAAACAGCTTTTTACTCGGACTTAAAAAGTCGGTAATCAGCAGTGAATCAGTAAAAAAAAAAAAAAATTAATCTGAAGTTGTGATTATGAAGCTGTTAGTGTGAAAAGATCTGTGATTTGTGATTGTAAGGGAATAATTTTAGTTTTTGAAACGGGGAAAATAGAATTTTCAATCTCAAGGAAAGGGAATTTTGATTTTAAGTAAATCTCGAGTCTTCAGCCTATTTCTGAACTTATTTTGGTAATTTGAAACCTTGCAAAGGTACAATCGGAATGTACAATGACTGGTAGACAAAAACAAAGTCATTTGAACGTCAGAATGGCATTTCTTTTAGCTTCGCTCCAGTCTCCTCCCCTCCCAATCTGTTTTTCTATATTCCTTTCCCCCTTTTGACTACAGTTGTTTCCGCCATGCGCTCGCCAACCAATCCGCCCCAGTACATTGATTCCCGTAATTTCGAACATTATTCATAATGACTATAAATCGACAGCAGTTTCGGGGATAATATTGTGCAGTATAAATCTGCACGAAACATACACATCTATTATGCATTGAAATCTTGTTTACATAATACGTTATGATTTGACACCGAGCAACAGAGTGGAATTTTATTCTTCGGTGTCAGTAACCTCACCTTGCGTCCTTTGCAGTTTTAAAATAGTGAAAACCGAACTACAGCGTGTCTCAAAAAAAAATTGTGCAAGTGAAAAGCCCGCCCCCCCCCCCGCCTTTTTGGCAATCAGAAAATGTTCTTATGACTTGATGCTTACATCAACTGAAGATCGCAGTCTTAGCCTTCAAATGCAGTTTCTCCTGTTCAATTTGCATGTTGTAATCTAGAGTATTATGTTTACTTAACAACGATAGAGTAAAATCACAAATTTACCACTTTTGATCAGTCAATAATAGCATCAGGCCTTCTTCCCTAGTAAAAGAGTAAAAGTGGCGCAATTGTGATTTCACCCTTTCCTTGTTAACAACATATCTCAAGATTAAAACAAGCAAATTGAACAGAATAAATGGCTTTTGAAAGCTAAGACGTTGATATAAGCATGAGGTCACAACAGTATCTGTAAATGCCAAAAAGGGCGCTTTTTATTTGCATTTTTGTTTAAGGCACGCATGTATATAAATATAAGTCGAAATTCTGTTTCAAAGTACAGTCCTTTTAGAGCTCATTTTTTCATGACAGTACAAATTCAAATCTCCTCGACGCTCACGCTGTTTAGGCATGGGACAATGTATGACCATACTCCACATTGACAAATATCACATTTGCCATGGAGATTACAGGGTCACCAGAGATCATAATAAAATTTGATAGTATCAACGAAAACGTATATGATACTTCTCAAATGTGTACCATAATTATGCATTCATGAACACGACACATTGTATACATTAGTCTCATGCAAGTTATTATATATAGACTTACTGAAATAATACTACTGAACTGTCTCAGTTCATTGAGCTTCACATGGAGCTACAATGGTCTGACAATAACTTTTTGTTGCATTTTTCAAATTCTTGGTAATAACTGATTGTCAGATTTCACAAAATGTCCGTCATAAATAGCATATCTCCTCAGAGATTTTTGGGGGCGGTGCTGGAGGGGTGGAAACGAGATTACCTAAAAATGAGAAGCCTCGGTCTGAATATTTCATTCTTATCTTTATTTTGTATTTATTTAATTATTTTATTTGGGGGGGGGGTATAATTCAGGGGGTATAATTCAGGAACCTATAGGGAGAAGGCGCCGGCAACTAACAGGCATAAGTTAAGAATAAAAATGACATTGTGAGTATTGTGAGAATTATTGTACATGGTGACAAAACAGTCTAAATAATGGGTACTGTGTGATACTCGCCCTCATCAAGGCCCTATAAATTAGTTAATTTGTGTTTATTTTACGTCTTTGTAAGTTTTACCCTAAGACAAAACTTGCAGAAACAGCTATAGGGGGAGGAGCTTATCAATTTAAACAGTGCATACATTACCACGGTGCGGCTAACACACGTCGCGTGGCATGCATTGGTCACGCATGGTCACCTCCCTGCAGTGCACGTGCAATCTGATTGGTTAGCAAGAACTCAAATATTTTCTTAACTTATGCCTGTTAGTTGCTGGCGCCTTCTCTCTTTATGAAACGGAGAGATCAAGCATATATTTGCTAAAGAGCTGCAGCCTCCTGACCGTTTCGGAATTGGAAATTCGGGTTGTTTTCAGTAGATCAGGCCTATTATGGGCTCGCAACTTGTATAGTGGAAGTTTGGTTTTAAATCATGGTTACTTCAGTGTCGTCCGGTAAGGCCCATACAACAAATAATTTGGGCAATTTATAACAAAGATTTGACCTAATGGCAATAGCATTACATGGCATTTGATGTTAATTACTTGTGACGAAAATGGCTTTTCAGCTTTTTAAAGAATTTGTTAAAAGTTTACAATTATAATATAAAATTTCATTTGTGCCCCTTTCTACATGTTCTGGACAAATGGATGATATAAACTAGAATGAACTGGACACGATGAGTCGTGAACAAATTCAAATTCAAATTCAAATTCAAATTCGGTGTTCTAGCCGGTGTTGCACCAACACCAAATTTCAACACCGAACTTAAAGTCACCCATTGTGTCAACATGCATTAGTACAGACATTACAACCATTTTTTTTTAATCCCAGGCTGCACCAGAAAGCACATTCTAACACGAAGAATTTCGAAATTATCGCTAAATATTTTAATACTTTTTGCTCGGAATGAAATCAAACCTAAAAATAGGTTCATTCCATTTTTTTTATGACGAAATTGCGCGATTTTCATTATAATCCGTGTAAAAAGTATTGGACAATTTATTGGATAGTTTACTCTAACTTACTAGTCTAACGGGTAGATTCGGGCAAAAATTAAAAAAGTAACCTTGGGGAAAATTGCTCAAACGCCCATTCCAACCGCATGCAACAAGACAACACACACACCACACACACACACACACACAACCACACAACACACACACACACACACACACACACACAACCACACACACACACACACACACACACAACCCACAGCACACAACACACACCAAACATCACCACAACACGCACACACAACACACCCACACACACACTACACCAGCCACCACCACACCATCTCCCAGCCATCCAAACACAACACACACGCCGCACCACAACAGCACACACACACACCACGCACGCTACGATGCCAGCCACACCACACACACACCATCTCCACCATTTCACGCACACACTACACCGCACACACACACACACACAACACCACACACACACACACACACACAACGCACGCACGCCTGCACACCACGACACACAACATCACACACACACACATCACCCACCATCACACACACACACACCCACTGCACAGCAAAGAAGAACCAACACACATAGCGGAGATTGGTGTATCCCATCGGACACGTGACGCTTCTCGCGAGGCAAGAGGAGAGGGAGAAGAAGAAGAAGAAGAAGAAGAAGAAGAAGAAAGAAGAAGAAAAGCAAGAAGAAGAAGAAGAGAGAAGAAGAAGAAGAAGAAAGAAGAAGAAGAAGAAGAAGAAGAAGAAGAAGAAGAAGAAGAACTACTTAAGAAGAGAAGGAGAAGAAGAAGAAGAAGAAGAAGAGCACTTTGACGAGTGTGAAACTGAAAGGAACCTTACCCGTTTTCTGTTCGGTGTTTGCGTCGATAAGAATAAGAATCCAGCATTGGCATTGTGGCGGTCTGAATGGTGTTATGATAATCCTATAATATATTCCAAGAGTGTATCATGTCCGCTACATTGCTGAAATTGGTTAAACAGCTGTAAACTTCAATCATCAAACGAATTATCGATCATTATACCGGCGCGCGTCTCCTTAAGTTATTGAGCGCGCTTTCATTCCAAATTATCCGCGCACGCAGTGAAGAGGTGCGCGCAGAATGTAGCCACGCGCAGAGCGCTTCGCCAACTGCGCTGATTTTGGTGAATGAATTTTTTTTATGAATGAATAAATGAATGAATGAATGAATGAATGAATGAATGAATGAATGAATGAATGAATGAATGAATGAATGAATGAATGAATGAATGAATTTTATTAACTTTCTCATATGATCCACAGTGGGATATTGGAGAAAACAATATAATAAATGATATCAATGATAATCATAACACAAAACAAAATAAGAAAAAAAGATTAAAAAAAGATATAAACACAAACTCGTGACGGGTTACAATGATTACAATAACTACAGTATTAAAACCCACTTGCAATGTGGTTAAATAAGTTAAAACGAATTAAAATCAATTCACAAGATGAGTTGTTGATTTGTCTATAGTGACATAGTGAGACGATTGTCTTAGGCATGATAAATTAAGTCAATTAACTATGTGGCACAAACTAACGAACTTTAAAGATGTAAAAAGAGTAAAACACAATTTAAATAAAAATCATTGTTGATAGATGTAGCTCATATAAATCGGAGTAAGATGAGCTCACAAAATTTGGCTAATTTAATCAGATCAGATTTGTTGTTGGAATTAAACTGTTTACTCATTTTCAAAGTATTTGGTCTTGTTCTAAAGTAGGGTTTCAGATACGTCATTCTATAGTGACTAAAAGCGGGACACTCGAATAGATAATGAAATTCGTCACCAATTTGTTGCAAGTTACATAGCTTGCAAACACGATTGCATCTGTCAATACTCTCGTATCGCCCAGTTACTATTGGAAGGCGGTGGTTAACACATCTGTATTTACATAAGATACTACGATAAGCAAAAGGTAAGATAGAAAGATATTTCTCAAACTTCCAGTCAGTTTTAAATATTCTGTAATTTATGCACTGGCTAAACCCACTTATTGATGAAAACAAATTCTGAGAATGTATGTCATCCATTCTCTGTTTAACCTTTAATCTATAAGCCATGTTTTGTTTACATTACAATTGCTTACCCAAATATTGAACATACCAAGCATATCGAGAGTTTCTTTAATCTTAAATAGCCATGGAGAAGTGTAAATGTTTGCATCAAAAAGCATTCGCAAGAAATAACATACAATATTGGAAAGCTTAATCTGTTTACTATTTACAATTCTTGCCCAAAAATTAATAATTCTAGTCTCCACTAGTTTACTCAAGCCATGCCTTCCCAATTCCCCTAAAACCATACAATTTGCAGTATTTCTTCCTAATTTTAGCAATTGCTGACAATATAAATGATGGAACGTGTCAAGTTGTTTAATATTTCCATAACCCCACACTTCACTACCATAAAGAAGTATAGGAAAGACAAGTTTGTCAAAACGATCCTTTTCTAAGTCAATAGGTAAATTCAGTCCCCTTGACTTCATTCTTAAACTATACATAGCTCTTCTAGCTTGATTCACCTGTTTACTCTGCGCATTTTTAAAACTATTGTTACAATTGAATCAACGACATCAATAACATCATCATTGAACTTAAATGGTTGATACTTTTTAACTTTACCTCTTGAGAATATAATAATTTTTGTTTTACTTGAATTGACTGTCAATAACCACGTTTTACAATACTCAGAAACGGCATTTAATGCTAATTGCAAGTTTTTTTCGGACTCTGCCTGTTCCGGCACAAATTGTCGCCGCGTCACAAATTGTCGCTGGCGATAATTTGTGCCTTCAGGTTTTGCACAAAACGGCGACAATTTGTGACGCTCTTGCTGATTCCATTTTTTGGCCTCCCTGGCGACAATTTACGCCACTCACTAAAAATATGTGTGACTCTGTGTGTATGTGTATGTGTCACGTGCCTGTAAGTGTCTGTGCGTGTCTTTCTCAGTGTGTATATCTGTTTATGTGTCTGTTTGTGTATGTATGTGTGTTAAGTGTCTGTGTGTGTCTGTTTTCTGTCTGTTCGTGTGTATATCTTCGTGTCTGTGTGTATGTATGTGTCTCTATGTGTTTATATGTGTCTGTTTGTGTGTATGTCTGTTTGTGTGTGGGCCTAGGTGTGCGTAGGGTGGGGACTTGAGTAACCGGACACTTAATTTTTAAAAAATTTTCAGGATATGTTGCCAA
>JZLH01S0029080.1:14730-30850 GCA_001188425.1 Eucidaris tribuloides | reverse complement strand
CAATCATTCCGTTTGTTTTGATTGTTGTAAGATATGTGTACTTGTCTGTATTTCTATGCTGGATTGGTCTAATAACATAATAATAATAATAAAATTAATTAATAATAATTATAATGAAAATAATAATAATTAAAATAATATAATAATAATAACAATAATAATAATAATAATAATAATAATAATAATAATAATAATAATAAATAATAATAATAATAGTATATATAATAATAATTAATTAAATATATAGTAACTGAAGATTTCTGTGAAAGCGTTTGTCTTGAATTTGTTTACTTGAGGAGAACTTCAGACTTGAAGTATACCTAGATACTGACAGTGAAGTATAAACTATCAAACCCTGAGAGCAAATTGAAGCGCATAACAAAGCTATGTACAAAATTGTGCTTTCACACCGAATTAATGGATGGTAACTGTTCAAATAGAACTGGGAGCTAAAGCATTTTAACCCCATATTGGTACAGTGGAGCTGTTATTTTAGAACACCCCAAATGAAGATTGTTCTCAACTACCACTATTTCCCTGAAGGCAGGATCTATCGGGAAAGTTCTCATGGAAGGATCGATGAAGGGGGCTACATCCAACTATGGGATGAACTCAGGACTGGTGATGGGGAGATACGGGAATTTGCACGTCAGAAAACCGCAAATGAATGAAATCAGCTCTAAATTCGTTCGCATGCTGAAGATTATATAAATAAACACCCTGTTAATAGAACCTTTGGGTAGAATACGCAGTTTGGGTGAAAATCTGGACATTTAAACTTAAAAATTTACAATGACGTTAACGTGCACGGGCCGTTCCGTTAGTTCTAAATTGTCCGATCAGCCGTTAGCCGAAGGTTGCGCGGAGTTTAGCCGTTTAACCAATCAGTGTGCACCGCTGGTCATGCGAACGTACACATAACCGCGATTCGCAATTTGAGCAAATTTAAACTGGTGGAAAGAACAATATTCTGGTAACATATCGTTATTAGTTTTTCTTATAAAAACAAATTCATGGCGTGTGGATCTCAAACTTTCAACACACCATTTGTAAGTACTAAACTACCGGTTGGTATTGATAATGAAGAGAAGTATAATGCACTTGCAAATCTTAGGTTTTGTTGTGCCTTGGTAAAAGATCTTTATATTGTGGGCATATTTACAAAAATGATAATTCTTATAAAAATATACAAATATTTTTTGACATATCAACGATATTTTACCATAATGCATACATCTTCATACAGCTATTTGAAAAAAAATACAATGACACGCTGCCATCAGCTCCCCCAAATGTCTACATAAAGCTTGTCGAATATGAACTGTAGAGTTTGGGTCATTGCTGACAGAAGCTATGAAATGTCATAGGTATACAATACATGTAAGAGACACTGCGATTTATTGTCTAACAACATTAAAATTGGGGGACTACGTAGTCATATCCACTATTATCAATGATGAAGCAGATGCGGATTATTATTCCGTAAGCAGGTAAGTAATGTAAAACTTTGTAAAACATCGAAATACAATAACATGACTAAGAACAATTTTTAAGTAACTTCAGGTTATTTGTTATTTTTTAGACATTTCTTTTTTTTTTTAGATGTGCGGTTAATTTCATAAAATTAGGTCGATATTATTCAGTAAGTACAGGATACCTGAAAACCTATGTAAAGCTCACTCTGTGATAAAAAAAGGGATGAGTCTAGATCTACCGGCAAGCGGAAGAATCCATTCCAAGCTGCCCCCCCCCCCTTTCCTCGCTCCCCGCACCACCACTAAAAACGGGCCCGTCACCGGCGCGGTGTGCATACACTTAAGCCACAAATTGATTACTTTGGGGCATTGTTTCTGTTTATTAACTGAAACAAAACTTACATTATTTGATAGTAGATCGTATTATAGGGCATTTCCGAGGTATTTGCGACATGAATCTTTAAAAAATGAAATTTACCTGTTGTTTAATGTTTCATGAAATTTAAAATGTGCAATGTCTGAAGTTAACTGTACTTATTTTGATTTTCTGCGCAAGTTGATGGAAAGTCATGAAAAAATGTGATTTTTCTGAAAAATGAGTATTTTGCGTTGCGGACAGGACAAACAATTTTTTTTTAATTTTACATTAATGAAAACATATTTACATTCATTCTATGTGTAGACATAATAAGCATTTCATGTGAATTCAGGAAATGGCTACCATGGCAACCCCTCTGGACATGCTTTCTTCTGATTGGTCGTCATAAAAGGCAATTGTCCTGTCCGCGACGTTTTGTATCAAAAACTTTTAATTACTCAGCAGTTTGGCACTTTCATAAAGTAAGACTTATTTTTCTCTGGATTAAGATGGGGTAGTTAATATCTACTATAAATTAAGAATCGTAAAGAAACTTTCTTAAAGTTAGAGACTGATGAAAATCTGTCGTCGCGGACAAAAATGTCGCGGACAGAACTCGCGGACAGGACAATGTGTTTTAATCACACAAAATGTAGTTTTTTATTTGTTGTGTCTGTATGTGTGTGTATGTGTATGTGTGTAAAGTATGTTTGTGTGTTATGTGTGTGATTATGGAAATTTTTGTGTTATTTATTTAGAAGAAAATTGAAGGTAGCTGGATGCACCTGTGGGTATACATAGCACATGTACAGTATGTGCATTCGAATGTCCATAATGTGTGCATTTGTGTGTGCATTGGTGTGTGTGTGTGTGTGTGTGTGTATCATCTTTGGTACTAGGGTACATATTTTTTGTTGAAGACAAAATATATTCATAAGGTTCTTACTAAGTCTTCTGAAATTTTTTATCCTACATGTGATTGAGATTTTAAAACATTAAATTTGTATCTTTATGTGTTAAACGTATACAATATAGCATTGCGACAAAATGTCCTGTCCGCGACGCTGTAATTAATCAAGTAATTAGTTAACGATGGCAAATATTTATTAAACACACTGATACATGTAAACCTTATTTACCAAGCTTCATTTGTATTAAGATCATTCATCAAGTCCTGTAAACTCACAGACTTTTAGACTTGTACAACTTCATTTTAAAACCCATGTCGCAGCACGTCCAGACCTGTCCGCGACGCTGCACTTTCGACCAATCAGAGAGATGCATGCTGCCCGATTTTTTCCGATATTATTTCCCACAGCCACAGCCCACAGGTCTTTCACGTTAATATTAGCTTAATTCCTTCAGCAGTCTTATTCTTGCAAGAAAAAGAAATTTCTAAATGTCCTGTCCGCGACAATCCAAATAGCTCGGAAATGCCCTATAGTACTGTTACCTTTTGAGGATAGACCAACGTTTTGCTCAAGAAAACTTGGTTGTGTTTGTGTTCTGCACAGCTGACCTCCTGCAGTGCGTCGTGTTTTACCACACTGACGTAATAATGACGTTATCTGGATAGACTTTGGGATACTTCGCACCAAGGTACAATTCCCGGTATTGCCCATTTGGCATTCTCTCAGTAGCCCTGCAGTCAAATTCGGTCTGGGTGTAAAGTGCTTCAGGGGGATTGACCGATTGACTTTCATCATACAGGTAGAGGGCGCTGTTTTCCTCAAATCTGAAAAAGTATTTCAAAACATGAATCGAAGAAAAGGGAATCTATCAATATCAGTTTCAGTTTGATTTGATTTCTGCATTTTTACAATTCTACAAATTCAATCCAATAATAATTACAACAATTCACATCATTAATCCTACAATACAAATACAACGTTTACATGATATCTATAACAGTACAAACTAAATATCTCAAACTATTTAGTACAACCATGTGAAACATTATACTGTGTGTTTATACAATTTGGGGGTTGGTAATACAATGGGAATTAAGCTTATTTGGTTTGGTTTCATTTAAGCATTTTTATATAATTCGAAAAAAATAATCATACCAATCATATTCTCGTTACATTGGTTATATAGTTATTCAAAAAACATTTGACATTCAAAGACTAACCAAACATATTTGAATGTAATCTTCAATTGATAAAAATAATAGCAATAATAAGTCACGTTAAACAACAAATTAAGTTGGTG
Organism: Eucidaris tribuloides; assembly: GCA_001188425.1. Taxonomy (NCBI): domain Eukaryota; kingdom Metazoa; phylum Echinodermata; class Echinoidea; order Cidaroida; family Cidaridae; genus Eucidaris; species Eucidaris tribuloides. Next base: position 26,806 of record JZLH01S0029080.1, on the reverse strand, counting down.
GAAATTCAGGGGGGATAAGGTTAGTAAAATAATAAGAATGCAGCTGACCTCACAGTAATACGCTTGAAATTATGGTGGCCTGGAAAGTGGGGGATAAAAAAATTAAAACTGATAAGAACAAGAAAAAGAAATAAAAGGAGGAGGGGATAATACAAAATTAGTTGACATGCACATAAAATGACGTCATATCATCACACTTTGGAAACACATTAGGAGGCTCCTCATCAAAATCGCGAAATCTCGGGGTGGCTAATTTCCTTTTCATACGAGCTTTTTTTTCAACGGTGCATGCGCACTTCATATCAATTTTTTACTTTCTCCATGGTCTAGAGTTTTGCAACACAATGGTAAATTGGAACTAAAACCGTCGTTTTGGCCACATTTTTTGCCATGTAACAAATCACAAGCTTTTGATATACTATTGACACGAGATTTATGAATATCAAGGTTTCTCTTTAAGGTAAGATCAAAATATGTGACCGAAGTCAATGTTATGACCGCCGGAATTGAGTCTAAAGACTTCCTTTCTGGTAAAAAAAAAAAAAAAAAAAAAAAAAAAAATCGTGGAAGATCCCCCGTTTTTTTCATTTTTTTCTGTCTTTGCCGCTTCATAAAATGAAAGTGCGAGATCTATAAACATATTGACGATGAGGATATGTAGTGGGAAGTCTGAGGATTCTGAAAATGTCAAAATCTATCCTCCCTACTCAAAAGTATTGCAATATACACTATAACGTATACATTTTACGTTGAAGGGGTCTTTCTATAATGATGTCCTAATTGCGTTTATGATTGGAAAATAACAAATTATTTGAAAAGACATCAATGAATATTCTTTCTCGTTTCTTCTCCAAGTCGGAAAGATTATCAAATGCAGGCGCACCCACGACAGAGGGGCTGGAACATAAAATTTTGCATTTTTTTCGCCTCCCTATAGGGGTGGGGTGTTAATTCACACTAGCATCGTAATTCGGTTAATATACGGTTTTGATGGTTTGGAAAGACTTCCAGCAAACAAAAATTATTAATATGTTCCTCTAAAGGGGTCTCAGAAAGAAGACCACACCCCTCGAAGACGAAAGTGACCTCCTATCTTCATAAGACAGTGACAAGGAGAATCAGGCTACTAATTAAAGATGATGGCTTTCTCTTCGCATCATTATATCCAATGTACTGAGAATTCTCATGACAGTAAATGTTAAGATGTTTACAATAATAAACTGCCTTTAAAATTGTGAAAGAATAAGAAATTATAACTTGAAGAGGTCTTGTTTAAAATATGGGGCGCTTGCTCCTTGCCACTGTCTTATGAAGATAGGAAGTCACTATCGTCTTCGAGGGGCGTGGTCTTCTTTCTTAGACCCCTTCAGAGGAACATATTCACATTTTTTGTTTGCTGGAAGTCTTTCCAAACTATTAAAACTATTTCATTGGTAATATGAAACCGAATTACGATGCTAGTGTGAATTAACACCCCTCCCCTATATATAGGGAGGCGAAAAAATGCAAAATTTTATGATCCATCCCCTCTGTCATGGGCGCGCCTGCAATTGATAATCTCTCCGCCTTGGAGAAGAAACGAGAAAGAATATTCATTGATGTCTTTTCAAATAATTTGTTATTTTCCAATCATAAACGCAGTTAGGACGTCATTTTAGAAAGACCCCTTCAACGTAAAATGTATGCGTTATAGTGTATGGTGCAATATTTTGAGTAGGGAGGGTAATTTTATTGGTCGGGAGAAGGCCTGCGGAAGTGGCAAAAACAATCACAGATACGATTTTCTCTCAGTCAGAAATCCACGCATGTCTTTATTATATATGCGTTCGGGTGTGAATGTAAACAATAGACATGCTCCTACACAGCACGGCGTGAGTGAGAGCACTAGTGCATGACCAGTGCGTTTATAACCTCGTATTTCTCTTCGCAAAAGAGGATCGTTTTCTGTTGTTAAGAAATTGATGTGATATTATGGTAGTTACGTCACACACTGTCACACGCCAAGTACAATAAGAATGTAAAAAATGTCATTATACTGTCACCGAATCACGGCTACCTCCGTGATTGGAGAGCTACAAATATTAAGATCCCTGGTTCAAATCTTAACAGAACCAAATTTTAATCTTCCTTTTCTTCTCGTTCTTCCGATTTTCTTACAAATTGGGGACATTTCGTCAGACTATAACCTTAGAAAATCGTGACACCCGCAAAACAAACACTCTAACTTCCTTACTTTAGAAATTAATTCAAGCGCCTGTTATTTGGGACCAAACCAAAATTCGATTAAAAATCTAAATCTAGTGGAATGAAAAAATCAATCTTATTGATTAAAATTCTTAGTCTAATTTTGGTTTGGTCCCTATAATAACAGGCGTTTGATTAGTTTCTAATCGAAGGAATTTAGAGTTAAGAAATAAACAGCACATAAGAAACAAATCTTAAGAAAAGCAATTTCGCATCCAGATACCCTTGCTTTGAGCACTGCATGGGGTTCACAAATTCGTAGTAATTGTAGCAAATGAAGATTGCAATATGGGATGTTAAGAACTCAAATTAATATTCAAATAAATGATTTATACTCTTTGCAAATCGCATGAAATGTGAAAGAAATAATATTGTGATTGAGTGGTTATCGTAAATGTTTCATGCATGCAAGGTGGTTCAATTGTCGGTTTGTAAATCGCTTTCAAAACCGCTCGCTCGCAGGATAACCGGTGTAACTTACTTTGAACCAGCGATAGGTCAGCAAATATTGCAAATACACTTATCAAAATCAAACAATTTGCGAAGAAATTCCTCCTCCAAAATTCATCAACCACGGGGCACACCTTTTGCGTGTGCGCCATTCTGCATTCCTACAAACTAAAATTCCGTTTCACCACTGAGTGCCCCTATATATAAAGCATTAATTTCAAATCGGAAAGAGGCTTAAAAATTGACCTGAATAACAGGCTCGTAGCCAAGGGGAAGGGATGGTATGTCGGGTGCGTACGTACCCCCTCCCCCCCCCCACCCCTAAAAAAAAAATCTGAAATGTCCACTTTTTTCAAAAGTACATAAATCATTTCATTGAATTTGCATGGAAAATGTTAGCAGGGAGTCAAAGTAGAGTTGACCCACGGTACGTATAAAGGCGTACTGGCGGCGGACCGCTAGGCTACTCCGGGAATATTTTCACAGGCAGCCTGCTGCCCCACTCGCCATCAACAATACAGATATTTCTCCCCCTCTGCCTTTCAACACCTTTATGCAATGAAAACTGTAAAAAGTAGATGTAGCCTTTTTGAAAACTTCGTTAAAAAATCTAGCTTTGGTCTCTTGTGGAGCGAGCTGAGGAGTGCCTTGGCTATATCGGGGCATTCGCCGAACTAGCCTGCATGTTTCGCAGGCGTTATTAATTTTTTCTCTCCTTATAGGCTATCAAGCTAGTATGTCCAGTAATAAGACTAGGCACTGTTAGAGCTGTTGTGCTCGGTCTGGGCCACTGTGGGGAGATCAGTGGTCTGGGCCCTTCGGGCCCAGGTGGCAGCGAGTAGGGTCTGAGAATCAGACTATCGCCGAGCAGGCACCATCCGGACGCCGACCAATATTCTTCTTCTTCTTCTTCTTCTTCTTCTTCTTCTTCTTCAAAAATGTTTGGCTTATGCGACGCTCGTGACCTATTTGCTCCACATTTTAAAATAATTTTAATCGTAATTTTTGGCAAAATACCTTATTTTATACACTGGCAAAGCAATTTCGTTGAAACTATGTATCTTTTAATAACTCTCTGTATAATTCCATAAAAGCCGTGAAAGACTAAAAACGCTCACAATATTCTAAAAGGCGATATTTTTCAACTTGTTAATTTTCACATTATAGTGTGGACAAATTTTTGCCATTCTCTGTAATAAGCTTACCCGTTAGTATCACATTTGTGGGAAGAATCAACGCAGTCGCCATAAATAAAGCCTGGATCATATTAACTCGCATTGTTACAAAACAAAATGAAGCGAGTGTAGACATCGGGAATTCTTATGTTAAGTCAGCTAGATCCGCTGCTGCCTTCTTGTATGGCTGTAAACTTCGAGGAAGCTTCTCTCACCTTTTATTTTATCACCTGTTTTTCTTATCTACATTCCTGATGAAATTCAAGTTAGTGAAAGTTAAATAATCAATCATGTTTAATTTTTGATACGGTAATAAACCTGTTTTGGGATCATAAACACTGCTCACTTCAGGTTTATGTGTTTCGGCCCTGTACAATGAGAAATTTTATGCGCTCAGAAAATGGTGCTTCAGCAATTGTGATCGAATCAAGGGCGGCGATCCCGGGTAACGGGTTAACGTGTCCCCCTCAGTTTTTTTCTGGGGGGATCGCCCCCCCCCCCAGTCCACCATTTTAAAACTTAATACATTTTTTTTTCTATGATGGATTTTGTTATCTGCGAACCTGTTCAACGGATAGATATGATGAAAATATAGGTTTATGTCAATGCAGGGGGTTAAAAGATTTTCCACTTTTTAACAAGCTCGAGGCACTTTTCCCCGCATAAGGGCAGGGGCGTCGGTCCTGGGTTGGCAAGTGGGCAGTCGCCACCCTAATGAAAATATTGGGGGCCAAACATATCGGTTTGACCCTCCCCCCCCCCTCCCCAATAATTTTGGTAACTTTTAAAAAAATCATAAATTGTAATGCAAGGATATGCTTAAAAAGCACTGGAAAGCACTACAAAACCATTAAACTTAACATAAAAATATTATTAAACATACACAGTTTTCAACTTTTCGGCGCGCCTAGTGGGCAGAATTCTATATTGCAATTCGTGGAGCGCGCCGAAAATTATTGACATTTTTTTCACTTTTGCCCCCCCCCCATCCGAAAAATGGATCGACGCCCCTGCATTAGGGTGTTATTATTTCGCCTTATTCGAGTATTTCGTCCCCCCCCCCCCCCCAAACTCGTGACATGAAATCTCCGCGTATACTGGTTCGATTATGACTTATGGTTGTTATGGTTTCCTGTTGAAAATAGATATGAAACAATCCATATCGGAGATGGACGACGTAATTACCATTATCTTCAATTTGTGTATTCCACAGTGCATTTTGTACGACGATATCTCGATATCTTGGTAGGCGCAAATATGCTCCACATAAAACACATAATGTCCATATAGAGCTGTAATTATTCTGGCACGTCAAAGGCATCGTATAACAATATTTCCATTTAAAAAAAAATGTAAGCTACATGATTCTCCATAGTATCTTTGATAAGGTATTATAATGAAGCCCTGAAAAAAAATTACAGTTCAAAATGATCATTAAGTGCTTTAAAAAGTAAAAATCATTGAGAGACCATTCCAGTTTTCCCCATAGACTGCTGTGTTGCAGAATTTTCATCGGCCGGGAATAAGTCAAGGACCAATTTTTATCTGTTCATATTTTACAAGTGACAGCATAACAGTTGTCTAACCTTTTGTGTTCTATAGGGTGTTTATTTCTCCATTCAAATGCTGTCAGATATGTCAGATAGCAAAGTTTGACAATTTTTTAAACGGGTCTTCCACAATATTTTAATTTTAATTAATTAAAAAATACTACAGACATGCATGCTGTTATTGGTATGATATAAAGCTTTTAAATAAAGAAAAATCGCCAAAATTAAACTTGCGCTTTAATATAATATTTCGCCAATTTAAATGGACTGGAAAGAAACCACTTTCAATTTCACACTTCAAAAAAATTCAATAACAACGTGTCAAATATTACGAGGTTAATCAGTACAGTATACAAAGGAAAGTATCTACGAATATATTGCCACGCTTAAGGCAAGGTTCACCCTGACGTCAAGTTAGTTTTAATAAAAGCAGAACAGTAAGAGAAACAAATTTATGAAAGTTTGGCAAAAATCCTCCAAAGAATAACAGAGTTAGGGAATTTTTCAAGTTTTAAGTTTGTGATGTCACATGCGAGCAGCTCCCCATATGTCATGTTATATAAATTCTATACAAGTGTCGTTTTTTCAGAAATTTGAAAATAATTTTACCTGTGCATTCAATATGTTATCAGAAACATTATATTATACATATGCTTCTATGAAAAAAACCCATTCAATTATCATGAACCTTAAAAAAAATGGCAATTTATGGAATTTATATTACATGGCATATGGGGAGCTGCTCGCATGTGACGTCACAAATTTAAAACTTTGAAACTTCATAACTTTCTTATTCGTTGGCGGATTTTCGCCAAATTTTCATTAATTTGTTTCTCTCATTGTTCTGCTTTTATTAAAACCAACTTGATGTCAGGTGAACCTGCTTTTATTAAAACCAACTTGATGTCAGGGTGAACCTTGCCTTTAACATAGGCCTATATATTTACAGTCGTACTTTTATTCATATAGCGTTGTATTTATTATGATATCTGCTCGTGAAACGCTGTTTATTGAGGATGATGACATGCAGAGTCAGGATAATTGGCAATGATATTGCGACCTGATAACTAATTCAGTGCCTTAGCAATTACGTCGAAGTATTTGCTTTTTAACAATCCATAAAGTGCTAAATTAAAACTGTATATAAAAGAGGTTTTCCTGGGCGTGGTAAATAGGCCTATATATTTCAAAATTCGCATATCTTCTTTCTATCAATATTTAAGTGTTTGCTAGATTGCTTTAGCCTTTTTTTCATTAATATTGCGAGAAAAAAATTGAACACAGAGAGGAAAAATAAGGAAACGATAAGGAGGAAGGAATAAGAGTAGAAGAAGAGAAAGACGAAGAAGAAGAAGAAGAAGAAGAAGAAGAAGAAGAATGACATAGAGAAGGACATGACAAGTTACGGCGTGACATGCATGCACTGATGATTATGAATTATATTAATTCGATTTACAAGTTTTTATGAAAATCACCTAAATGTTTTGCATTTCTGTACCATATCAATAATGATTCTAAATTACACATTTCCAGTATGATGTGTAAATTAGTTCATTTTCACCTATGGAACATTGGTTTAATAAGAAAATAATTATCTTACTGAACAAGCGACACAGAACTTGATTCATGCATTTGTGACTCCACGTTTAGATTTGGGTAATTCATTTTTGTTTGGACTTATACTGACACTCTTGAATCGTCTTAAAAGATTGCAAAACATTGCTGATAGAGTCATAACTTACACCAAGCCTTCCGACAATATACCAATTTTTTCTGAAGATGCACTGGCTTCCAGCTAAACAAATCGATTGTCTTAAAATTCCTCATTTTCATGTAGGCCTATGCCGTTATGGTCATGAAATTGTTCAAACTTCATCAACTCAACCGGCCTCTCCGTTCCAGTAACAAACTTCTTTACACTCGATCTATTGTCAAAAGTTTATAGGGTTAGATCCTTTATCTTCCGGACCACGTTTGTGGAACAATCTACTGATGGAAGAAACTTCGACTATACCTCTGTAACGATTAAAATCTAATTTGAAAACCTCACCTCATGAAAAATGCATTTTCTGCGCCCATGATCACCTAAGGTGGATTTTGGCGGATTTACGTTAATAGCATTATTATTATTATCAAATAACCCATGAGGAACAAGTTTGCAGAGTTTCAAGAAAACAAAATCACTTTGAATTGCAATAGGTTATTTTAACTTCTTGCTTCCCCCCCCCAATAAAATAAAATAAAATAACCCAAATTTATTATAATTAGGCCTACTCTCCATGGAAATTTTGAAAAACATAGTTATTCCCACATACTTTGAAAATTAAAAACCTTTTCTTTTCACTTCAATGCCATGTTCCGTGTGGAATTGCCCACATATATAAATTGATTGAAGGGTTTTGTTATAATTTTCTTCGGAAATGGATAATGTTTAAAACTAAAGATGCGTTGAAGTCTTCCAAGCGGAAGAGAAAAATCTCTCTTGATCTACCGACCAAAAGTACAAGTTTACCCGACGACCCGACGCCGTTCTTATTGCATAAGTGATTTTTTATAATACAATCATAATCATCATTGCATGCATGCAACGCCGCTAACTTTCATGTCCTTCTCTTATGTCATTCTTTCTTACTTCTTCTTCTTCTTCTCTTTTTCTTTTTCTTTTCCTTTTTCTTTTTCTTGCTTGTGGTTGGTAGTTTTTTTTTGGGTGTCTTTTTTTTTTTTTTTTTTTTTTTTTCTTTCTTTTCTTTTCTTTTTTTCTTTTCTTTTCTTTTTCTTTTCTTTTTCTTTTTCCTTTTTCTTTTTCTTTTTCCTTTTTTTCTTTTTTCTTCTTCTTCGCTTTCTTAACTTCTTCTTCTTCTTCTCCTTCTTTCTCTCTTCTTTTTTTGCTCTTTTTGTTCGGGGGCTCTTCTGGCTTTCTCTTCTCTCTTCCCTCTTCTTCTTCCGTCTTCTCTCTTTTTGTTTTTTTCTTTTCTCCTCCCTTTTATTTCTCTTTGCTTCCTCCTCTTCTTCTCTTTCCTTCTTCTTCCTTCCCCTTCTTCATCTCTCTCTTCTCTCCTTCTTCTTCCGTCTTCTTCTTCTTCTTCTCTCTCTTTTTTCTTTCTTCTTCTTCTTTCTCTTCTTCTTCTTCTTCCTCTTCTCTTCTTCTTGCTCTTCTTTTCTATATCCTCTTTTCTATCTTCGTTCTCCTTCTTCTCTCTTGTCTTCTTCTCTCTTACTTCTCTTCTCTTCTCTTCTTCTTATTCTTTATACAACTAAAATCATTTACAATCATACTATACATATATTATAAACTAAAAAAAACTACAAATACATAATAACATATACAAAATAAAACATAAATATACTTACTTACATAAACTATACAAATACATCTTTTCTTCTTAAAAACTCAACTACATAAAAATAATACTAAATAACAAACATACACTTCACACTCCTTGCTTTTCTCTCCGTGTTGAACATTCTCGCCATCTTCCGCCCCCCCCGCTCGCCGACATCTCGACCCAACCCATTCCCTCTTGCAGACCCAACAAACACATCTGCAGAACACTTTTGACCCCCTCAGACACTCTTACCACCAAACACGAACAACCCCGGCCCCCCTCTTTTCTCTCCCGTTTTCCTTTCCCCTTCGCTTAGTACAACCACAGACCCTCCATTCAGCAGCCTGCCGAAAGCCACACACGCTCACATACTCCGTCCCCCTCTTGCCCCTTCTCCTGCCGCCTGTCCTAATCCCAAATCCACAACACTCCCCCCGCCGCGACATCCTCCCCGCGCCGTACAAAAACAATCTACCTCTCACCATCCCAAACAGCCCTCTCCTCCCGTCCGGCTAGTCCCTCTACGGGAACCATAACAACGTTCCGCGGACCCGGATCCCCTGCCCTCCAATTTGGACTCACATACCCGCCGCCCCTCGCGCCACACATCACACATAACACACACCTTGCGGCCCCGCCCCCGCCTACGCAGCCCGTTCCTCCGTTTCCCCACCGCGTTTTTTGCCTTTGTCCCGGCCTCCCTCGCGCCGTCCCCCTCTCCCTGTCCTCCCTTCCTCCCTGTGCTTTTTTTCCGCCGTTCCTGGCTGCCTGCCCTGGGTTTTCTTCGCCCCTCTGTCTGCTCTCTGTTCTGCTCCCTCGTTGCCTTCCCAGCCGTCCCCTTATTTCCCCTTTCTGCCCCCGCCCCTTGTCTTCGCTTCTCTCGCCCGCCCTCTGGGCGCTGCTCGCCGTGCCCCCCACCCTTCCCCCTTCCCCTTCCATCCCCCCTGTTCTTCTTGGTGGCCTTTTTGCTGCCCCCTTTCCTCCTTGTTTCTTCTCTCCTGTCTGCTTTTCTTTCCCCCCCTTGCCGTCCGCGGGGCCCTGGCTTACGCGTGTCCCCTCGTCCTCCTTTTCCTTTTCTCTGTCCCTGCCCCTGTCGTCCTCTTTGCCCTTTGTTCTTTGCCTTTTTGGACGTGTGCCCTGCCCGGTTTCTTTCCCGTCCCTTTCACTTGGCGCCCTCTTCCTCCGCGCCCGTTCACTTTGGCGCTTTTTCTTTTCTTTCCCGCTTTCCCCTACCCCTCCGCCTCCGTATGTCCTCTTTTTCATTCCTTCCCTTCACCTCTTGTGGCCGCCGCCGTTCCCCCCTTGTCCCCTCTTTGCTCTCTGCCCTCTCTGCCGCCCTTTGCCTGGCGCCCTAACCCCCTCTCGCCCCCCCCCGGTTCCCCCTGTTTGGCTGTCCCTTTGTCCCTCGCCCCGCTCCCCTTGTCCTTGGACTTCTTCCCGGCGCTGCCCTCTTGGCACCCCCGCCTCTCTGGGCCCACTGGCCTGGTCTCTCCCTTGCTTTTTCCTTTTTCCCGCCCTTCCCTGCTCCTTTTGCCCCTGTCCTTTTTTTCCGGCTTCCTTCTCCATGCACCTTCTCTCGCTCCTCTGCGACTCCGTCGCTGCCCGTTTTTTTTTCCATGGCCTCTTGTTCTACGCCTTTTGCCGGGCCCGCCTCCTTCCAGCTCTCTCTGGCCCTCCTTTTTCTGTGCGCCCTCTTGTCGCCCTACCTCCGCCGATCTCGCGCTCTCGTCGTCCCCCTGCCTCTGTGGCTCCCCCCGTTGCGCCCTGTCCTTCCGTTCGCGCCCTCCCGCTCTGGCTGTTTCCTCTCTCTTTCCCCCGGCCCCACTCCCCCCCCCCTCCGTCCTCCTCGCCCCGTCTCCGCGGCGCTTCCTGTCCCGTCGCGACCTTGGGGGGGGGGGGGGGCCGGCACTCCCCATCCGGCGCCCTCATCCCCCCCTCCGCCGGCGTCGATCCCGTTTCGGCTGGGGGGGTGCCCCAGTGCCCCCCCTGTCCATCCTTTCGGTCGCCCTCAGTCCCGCGTCCCCTTGCCCTCATCGCCTCTGCCCCTCGCGCGCCGCACAGTTTGCCCCCTTTTGTCTGTTTCCTCCCTTCTGTTTCAGTTTCCTGGTTTGTCGTGCTTTCCCCGTGCTTTTTTCCGCCTTCCTTGCCTACCCCTTGTGCTTTTTACCCGTTCCCAACCCTTCTTGGGCGGGGGTACCCCGCTCTTCTTTGCCCCCTTTCCTTCGGCGTGGCGCCGCCCCCTTGCCCCCGACGGACCGCTGCCCCCTGCCCTTCTCGGGCCCGTGCCTCGCGCTCTTGGTTCCACTGGACACTCTTTTCACTGCCCCTGCCGCCTCCCCGCCTCTCTTTCTCCTATCTCCCGTACCACAGGTCAGGGGGGGTTCAGATAACAAAATCCATCATAATTAAAAAAAAATTATTAAGTTTAAATGTGGACTGGGGGGGGCGATTCCCCAGAAAAAAACTGATGGGGACACGTTAACACCCGTACGCCCCGGGATCGCCGGCCTTTATTGTTTCGAGTCACGAATTGCTGAGAAGCACCGAATTTTCTTGAGCGCTAAATTCTCATTGAGACAGGGCGAAAGAACACATAAGAAAGTGAAGTGAGCAGTGTTATATCAAAAGGTGTTTATTACGTATCAAACAAAAATTAACATGATTTGGATTTTAACTTTCAACTAACTTGAATTTTCAGGAATTGTAGTAAAGAAAAAGGTGATATAAATAAAGGGTGAGAGAAGTTGCTTCCGAAATTTTACAGCCAACCAAGAAAGGCAGCAGCGACTAGCTGACTTAACATAAGAAATTCCGATGTCTAACTGCGCTTCATTTGTTTTGTAACAATGTGCGATTAATATGATCCCCAGCTTTATTTAGCGACTGCGTTGATTCTGTCCACAAATGTGATACTTAAGGTAAGCTTATTAAACAGAGAGGCAAAACATTTTTCCACACTAAATATGTGAAATTAACAGTTGAAAGAAAAATATCTGCCTTTAAGAATATTGTAGCGTTTTAGTCTTTCACTGGCTTTATGGAATTATAGCAGAGAGTATTAAAGATACATAGTTTTCAACGAAATTGCTTTGCCCAGTTATAAAATAAGTATTTGCCAAATTATACGATTAAATAATTATTTAATATTGGAGCGAAATAGGTCACGTAGCGGTCGCATAGAGCAAACATTTTTGGAAAGAAGAGAAGAGAAGAAGAAAAGAAAGAAGAGAAAGAAAAAGAAAGAAAGAAAAAAGACAGAAGAAGAAAAGAAGAGAAGAAGAAGAATATTGGTCGCGTCCGGATGGGCCTTGCCGCGATAGTCTGAATTCTC
>JZLH01S0029068.1:42867-59640 GCA_001188425.1 Eucidaris tribuloides | reverse complement strand
TGCTTAAAAGCTCTTGTGGGATGTCTTGGTCTTGTTAACTGGGTTCTGGTCTAGTCTCAGTGTGGAATATAAGATCTTGCTCTTGGTCCAAGGAGTCTTCAGTCTACTCCATCTCCTGATCTTGTGCCATACCACTTCATCTCTCTTGTATCCATCTTATAAACTCAGGTTGAATAATTCACAGAAATAGCTATTGTATACGTTTACTTCACATTTTATTTCCTAGTTTTGATAATCAGTTTTCTGTTTTCTTCTTCTTCCACCATCTAAATCTCCACTTACCCCTCCACCTCGACCATTCTTACCATTTTCACTTGTCGCCTGCATCACTTGTGTCTGACCCGTCATCAAGTTATCTTTCTCTTCTCTTTGTAATCTCTCCTTCTCCTCTTGATCCATATTTAAGGACCTGCAGAGTGATGAGATATCGCATAATTTAATAAAAGTACATGTAAAAGTTACATATAGATTTGGATAATGAAGAATGGAGAATAAGAGGCAAGGATGGAAAATGAACGAGGATGGGGATGGAGAATGGGAGATTGGGATGGAAAATGGGTGATGAACATGGAAATTGGGGGGTGAGGATAGAGAATGGGAAATGGGAATGGAAAACAGGAGATGGGAAAGGGAGATGGAAAAGGAAAATGGTAGATGGGGATGAAAATGGGGGATGGGGGTGGGAGATGAGGATGGAAAGGGGAAATGGGGATGGAAAATGGGATATGGGGATGGAGAATGGGAGATAGGGATGGAAAATGGGAGATGGAGATGGAAGTTGAAGATAGAGAATAGAAGATGGAATGGAAAGTGGAAAATTATTTTAACAGAAAAAAGGATGGAAAAAGGGAGATGGAAAAGGAAACAGGGGATGGGGATGGAAATAGAGATGGGATGGAGAATGGGGTTTGGCATGGAAACGGAAAATAGAAAATTCAAGATGGAGAACTGGAGATGGAATGGAAAATGGAAGATAAATGGAAGGTGGAAAATGATGGAGAATCAGACAGAGATGGTGGATAATCAATATGGATGGAAAATAAGGAAAGTGAAAGAGATTAGGGATTAAAGATGGGAAAGCTGAAAGGGCAGGAGAATTGAGGACTAAGATGGTGAAGGCCGAAGGGGAGATTGGGATGAAGAATGAAGAATAGAGCTGGGGGTTGAGGTTGTGTGTCTGATGGGGATGGGGTGGACCTTAAGGTTAGGGACAGGTTATGATGGGAATTCAGTTTAGACATGTTCAGCCATAAATGGTCATTTCGCATTTCCCAAATGAATCAATGGGTGCCATCTGAATAATTATCACCAATACAACCACCCCCCCCCCCAAGCATTTGACTAACTCTGGTATTTTCTGTAGCTGGCTTTTGTAACTGTCAGCAATTAAAACTTTTAATGTCTCTTTGACTAATTGCAATAATATTTGTGATACAAATGCATCATATCAAATGAGAGTTGGATATGATATATTCTATGCCCAGTGCTTGAAATTGAAGCTCTAGACAATTTGTACATAAAACACTGTGTGAAGTTTAACACTGAGGGTGTGATGTTCTAAATTGGCAGTGAAAGTCTTCAGGAAATGTATATAACTTCAACTTTGTTCCATCAGACACAAATGTAAAGTATCATTACCCACTTCTCGTCAGGAAATCACATGTTAGCCATTCAAGTGCTAAATCGCTGACATGAAAACCAGTCTGGCCAATTTCCTTTGACTTAAAGATTGGGTTATTGATTTGCAAGTCCATCACTTCCCTTCATTATCAATACGCAAACGGTAGTTTTAAGTACTTAGCAAAACCGAGTGGGTCGTTGAAAGTCTGAGATCCATTGACGATCATGAATTTGTTGTTTTATGAGAAAAATAAATAACTGACATGGTTTACCAAGAATTTGTTCTTTCTGTGAGTTCATTTTGCTTCAAAATGCGAATCACGATTACGTGTGCACCGTAGCAGACGAGCGGAAGCGCACCTGATTGGTCCATCGGGCGTATCCCTGCGCGACCGTTGGCTAACGGGGCTGAATCGGACCATTTTTGGAACGGCACAGGTGCACGTTTGACGTGCGGGATTTTTTTAAATTTGCTCCTAGAGCAAATGGAAAAAGAATGAAAGTTCTTAACCGTCCAGATTTTAACCAAAACTAATATTTTTACCCCAATCTCATGAGTCAGGTGTTCTATTTATATTATAGGAAATCTTCACGATTGGATATGATTTCAGCTGATTTGAATTCATATAAATGTTCTTTTGCACGTGGCAAATCTAATACCCAATCTTTAAAGCATAAAAGGTGCTGCAGCATGTGAACTTACAGAAGAATCATCAATGCAGGATGTGCTATATGCACACATTTCAAAATGACAATTATACGCAAGAATTCCTCTAATTTCCTGACTGAATTTTAACATCATTTGCAAAAAAATGCAGGTATTGCAAAATATGTGAAAATAAAACAACAAATTCATAAACTACACAGACCTAGACGCAATATTGCATATCAAGCTACTTATGAACATCTCTGCAACTGAATGAATTTGTTACATGTAGTATATCAAAACATCTTTTGTTTATGAATCACATATCAAAACAAATAGAAGCTTGTCAGGAAACACTATCTGCTTACATTACACATTAAATCAAAATGAAAATGCACACTTAACTTGGCATTTGTTCAATTCTCATTCCATGAGTAGCAAGATGATTCAGACACGCACAATCAAATGTTAAAGACACTATATAACACTCTGGAAGACCTGTTTAAAAAATTGTCGAACTTTGCTATCTGACATATCTGACAGTGTTTGAATGGACAAATAAACACCCTAGAACACAAAAGTTTGGACAGTTATGCTGTCACAGTAAAATATGTGCAGATACGAATTGGTACATTAATTTTTATATCAGCCGATAGGAAATTCTGCAACACAGCAGTCTATGGGAGAAAACTGGAATGGTTTCTCAATGATTTTCACTTTTTCAAAGCACTTAACGATCGTTTTAAACTGCAATTTTTTCAGGGCTTCATTTTTAGACCGTATCAGAGACACTGGTAGGATGGGGAATCATGTAGCTAAGATTTTTTTAAACTGGAAACATTGTTATACAATGCCTTTAATCCATGGGAGACTAAGTACTAATTAATGCGTGTTGGGGTCTATGGAAAATGCGTGTTACAGTAAAATCAAATCGTCTCCAACGGGTTAAAGAGACTATTTAACATGGGCGTAAATCCGTGACGTCATCCCATTCATCAGGGGGGGATGGTCTATTCATTCATCCCCCCCTGATGAATAGGGTGACGTCACGGATTTACGCCAGTGCTATTTAACATTGTGGAACTGAAAGCCCCTATTTAAAAATTGTCAAAGTTTGATATCCAGGTAGGGGATATCTGACCCCTATGAATGGACAAATAAACTCCCTAGATAACATAATGTACATGTAACTGTCACTATTGCAAAACCGGTATGTACATATAAATATCAGCACATTCATTTATGTCCTGCGAGCAAAAATTCTATAATACAGGTGTCTATGGGGGAAATAGGAATGGTCGCTCATTGAATTTCACTTGATTGTTTTGAACTGCAATCTTTCTAGGGCTTCATTTTCAGACCTTACCAGACATACTAGCATATAGGGTCATGTAACTCAAACAAACTGGAACATAGTTAAATGAAGCCTTTAAAATAAATCCCAATATTAATATTGAAAAGTTTACACAGAGGATGTAAGGACGATATAGGAGTAGGGTGACATTATATGGTCAAGGTCAGATAGCATACAAAAAAAGACTTTCCATATTTGTCTCCAGTTGACGAGTGTGTTAACCAGCATTTTATACCTGAGTGGAAGTACACAAATCCACTGAACTACAACATACAAAAGTAAATTCTGAATTATTACTTTCGCTAATGAAAGAAATCACTTACTGGTTTTACAAAAACTGGAATGGTGTCGGGAACAAAAAGCTTTTCGAACACAATTACAACAGTACTACAGACTTGAGAAAACAAGCCATATTCAATAGGCATTACTATAAGTGATCATAAAAACAAAACAATAGGCATTAACCCACTGAAGATGAAGACAGATTGATTTTGCTTTAACATGCATTTCACAGACCATGTGATGAGATATCTTGTCTTTCATCTTCAACACGTTAATATGACTAATCTTAAATAAAAAATGTTTCTGTGAAATATCTATTTTGGATAGAATGCTGGAACCAACCCTCACATTCTACGTGTAGTCCCACGCATAAAACACATATCCAGAAATATCCACATGTGGCATCCAAGAATACATCATAGATCTCAACACGTAAATACATATGCTACATAATCATCTTCACTGTTGGCAAGTACTGTATAACACTGTTTTCACACGGCCGCAAAATTGTGATTGCTAACACGATTGCAATTGTGGAGATAAGATTTACTGAACTGTACACATAAGAAAGAGAAAATAATAATTTAGAATTGACGTGAAGAGTCATGGCCATGTTCCTGGCAATTGTGGGTAATATGTCAATCAACCGTGCACCAGATGGATTGCATGGCTGTGACACAGCTGTACACATGCCCTAGAGTGCACGGCATTCCAGTGGAAGTTAATGAAAGGTCACATAAGGTCTGCCTGTCAAATTGTTTTAGAGGTCAAGCTATTTATGAGGAAAACACACCTCGATTTGGGAGAATCATGAGTAGAAAACATATCTCCACCACGATTACTGGGCTTGCCATTAACACTGTTATTCGGGTAACCCCGACGCAGAACCCGAGAAAAGATCACCATACATATGAGTGTTAATTCTCCAAATTTTTGGGTGGCCATTTCATTTGCAATTTCATGTTCCTCAGGCCACCATCAAAGTCAAGGCCTGTCCGATTAGATTACAATTACAATCATGATTCTAGGCTAGCTCCCTTTCACAGTCACACAGCTACAAATATCGCAATTGAAGAGATCCACGATTGCTATCACGTTTTTAATCATGATTCGGCTACCGTATGACAACTGTCTATGATGCTACTGGGCAATATTTGTCTTATATAACAGGTGAAGACAATTTTGGGATTCACCCAAGCTATCATGATCTGGTTAATGTGCTTGTCTTCATGAGTAAGTCGGCTGACTCGCTGACATGGGCTTGTCAAGGACACTTCCGCAGACGCATCTGTTGCGGGGTCGTCGTAAGCGTTAGACTTCCAAGACTTGCAGAACGCTATGACTGTCATCACAGGCACATACGTAACATGCTTCAAGTGCCTTACGGAACTTACTCATTATGGCTAATAACATGTCCCTACAAATAGGACCTGTTAAAGCTTTACTCTTTTCCTATCTATAACGAACTTTAACCCCTTGGGCTCGATGCTACTCGGCACTGTTGTTCATCGAGAGACGACGCGATTTGCACGTGGTTGATTTTGAAGGGAATATAAACCCATTTTTTAAAATAAAATTCTTCTCACAATATGTATTTTATTACTTAAAGCTAGTTAAAAATGTGTAATGTTTGAGAAAGATGCATTAAGCAATACAAATTTTCAATTTATCCAGTGTGTGACCGAAATTTTTGTCATATATTCTGGGCTTCTGTGGAAGCCCGTCGTCTCTGAGTGTGCAATGTACTGGGCTTCTGTACAAGCCCGTCGTCCCCAAGGGGTTAAAGTGTGCTGGACTGTTGTGACAGTGTAGCATGAAACAATATGAGTGGGACTACATGTAAACTGCCTGTTGTTTCAATGTTTCTCAATCAGAGTCAAATTGTTTCTTCTCTCATGAATTGATAAATATACATTTGTTAAAAAATAAACAAAAATAATAATGATAATACAAAATTATCCATCAACGGATCTATACAATACACATGTACACTGTATGTCTGAATCTGAGAGTCCAAAACATTTCATTTGAACCCTTTGAATATACAGGTTCATCAAGCCTTGATCTTCAAACACTGACCTTATGTCAAAGTATGACAATTTTTAATTTAATCTCGCCTTCCCACTAATCCTTGTTTTCATTGTATTTTCAGTCATTTTATTTTATACATCAATTATGCAAAATCTGGGTTTTTTTTTCAAACTTGTCCAGCTCTTGTAACTCACAGAATATTTATACAGCAATGTAAAGGATTCTAAGTCTTTGGCCAACACAAGAATACAATGTTTGGGTATATTTGTCCAACAAATATGAAAGACGATTTCAGTGAATTAATCAAATCATTTTTCACAATTATACTATTTTGATAAATTTGTAACATATAATTTTACCTTTTAACGTGTACACGTATATATGACACAATGATACATGTATGTTGACTCAGTCATGGCTAGGGCATAGTGTCATTCCATTATATGTAATGTATCTGTGCCATATAGTGCTGTGATATGTTTGCAGTGCACTTGAAAACTGTAAATATGCCTAAATGGCTAAAAGGTAGATGGGTTAATGCTTCGCTCTTTGAACCCTCAATTCCACATTTCATGCACACATATTGAGTGAGACCAAGACAAAAATAAACACACTAAGATCCATAAACAGTCACAGAACTCTGTTATACATGTACTTAAATATTTACAGTTACCACACTGAGATTGTAGATTGCATATATGTTTGAAGGCTTTAAGTACATTCACTAAACATCTGTATGATACTCCTCCCCATGTTTAGATTTTTTTTTTCAGTTTTTTTTTTTTTGCAGCTTCACCTTCACCTTCAAAGTAAGCAACTTGATACAGTTTCTATTATGACAGGTCACATATACAGTGTGTCCCAGAAAAAAGGAAACCGAGATTGATGAAGATATTTTTATGTGTTAATAACAAATATGACAAAAAAATTGTACATAGTTGGAAAGCATATTTTCTCTTCTTTAATTTGATACCAGTCACAGAGATTTCCATTCACGCATGACTGAGCAAAGACAATCAGAAGGGACACAGGTATAAAATCATTTGCACGAGCAAATTTGAAATTCAAACTGACACACTTGAATGTTTTCAGAATATCTTCGATATTGAAGGACATAATTAGAAAGCCTATTTCATCTTCTTTCGTATGATACCTCATTAATGAAAATGAGCGATGCATGAGTGAGAAAAGACAATTTGAAATGATGCTTGTTTTCAGAAATGCCCCAAAATGCATTCATTAACTCTGCTTTCTGGATTTGGCAGCCAGCAGCCAAGAAATTACCTCGTTCACAAGATTCGGAGCCTATTGTTGTGACCGAAGCAAGATATTGTGTGAAGTCAGCTGTGCGTGAACCTTTTGTTCAGCCTGCCTCCAAAAGCTAAAAATGGCATTCGATTTCTGAAAATCACGCTAAAACAGGCATGTTTTAATTTTACTTGTTCTCCGTCATACCTTATTCATTTTTTACGCATGAGGTGTCAGATAAAAGAAGAAATATTGAATATTTATGTCATGCTTCTATTTCCCAAAAATAATTACATTTACTACCCCGAAAATGCACTCAAACATGGAATTTGTGCGTGCAAATGAAATTTTGGTAGCATCAACATTCATTGTTTTAATTCAATCATGCGTGAGCAGTGAATAATATGTTGTGTATCAAATGAAAGAAGAGAAACACAGCTTTACAAACATACCTAATTCATCTAAGACATTGTTTATTATGATAGAATATTTTTGCAATGAAATCCGGTTTCCTTTTTTCTGGGACACACTGTATGAAACATTTGTAAGTTTTCATAATGCTTTCAATAACAAAATGTAACATAACTTCCCCCCTCCCCAAAAATCAAATAAATTTGTCACACAAAAGCAACTTGCCATTGATTTTGCACTAAATATTCTCTTGAGGGATGGAACATGAGTCAACTTTGAGTATATGAATGACTACACATTAAATTCTTTGAGAACAAAGTAGCAACAACAAAATGTATTCATATTTAGTCCTTTAGTTTGTACTTGCACATTAGTTCACTTTGTTGAAGACTACCGTAACAAGAAAATCTCTTGGTTCTTGAAGATAAACTTTACTTCTATTTATATAAAACTTCTTTGGACTTTTTTCTCACAACAATAAGGCGGATTTAAGATGAATTTCTGTTTTATACCCCAAATTCTATTTTAAACAAAATCATGGTGCCAAAAACGAGCCACCTTAACCTGAAGCACAGTTGTTTGCTTGTGTTTTTCAGGAATGATACTTACCTAAAACTACCATAAACTATGAGTAGAATTGATATGAGGAATGTTGAGACTCTTGAAGAGTCTACCAGTGAGTAGGCCCTGTAAGAATGACAAAGAAAGAAAGAAATACTGAGGTTAATGATTGTGATAAATTAACAGTTTAATTAATTATTATAAGTTAACAATTCACACAACCTGACAAAGTAAAACGCAATCCTATTCTCTCAAAAGATGCACACAGACATACAAAGCCACACACACACACACACACACACACACACACACACACACACACACACACACACACACACACACACACACACACACACACACAAACATAAAACCACAAACATGTACACATATTATGATACACACAGAGAAAGTTGTAGTACATATTGTACAGAATTTTCAAAATAGAACAAATATAAATGACAGACCCCTAACCTCCCCCCCCCCCAAAAAAAAACCTGAAAACGTCAATAACGTAGCGCTCTTCCGGCTTCTCACAACATCATATATCCGAAATTTCATGTGGTACAATTTTATACTGTTCAAAAAATTAAAATTTGATGTCCCGGAAGGAACATAAATATAAAGAAGCATTTTTTGTGATTTTATTTGTGATTTTGAATAAATTTGCATAAATTTGCATAATTGGTTAATTTTAAATTTGCATAATTGATTAATTTCAAAATTTTGTGTAAAAGTCTTGAAGCCCCCACCTAGCCCTATCAGATCAAACAATCAGAATGAAAATCGGTCAAGAAATGTGGGAGAAGAAGCAATTTTTGTTATTTTTGGAATAAATTTGCATAAATTACCATAATTAATTAATGGAGTATAATTTCAAAATTCTGTGTACAATCTTAATGTGCATAACTCAGCCCTACCAAATAAAGCAATCACAATCAAAATCGGTTGAGAAATGAAGGAGAAGAAGCATTTTTTTTGTGATTTCGAATAAATTTGCATAAATCAACATATATAATGAATTTCACGATTCTGTATAGAAGTTAAAATCCCCACCTAGCCCTATCAAATATGAAACAATCAGAATCAAAATCGGTTTGAGAAATGACGAAGAAGAAACATTTTCAAAACTGTGGACGGACGGAAGGACGGACGGACCGACCGACGCCACGCCATGGCATAAGCTCATCGGCCCTTCGGGCCGGATGAGCTAATAAAAATTAAAATAAATAAATAAATAAATAAAATTTGCAGCAGGACCCCAGATGTGGTAAAAATGTATTCACAACTATACATCGCTGGACTATGACCTCCAACAAGGCTATGAGAAGTGCAGGCACTGAAGAAGCATAAACTTCCCCTTTCCAGCCACAAAACAATTTTTATGTGTTAATTTCTGTTGGCAGATGTTTTGTCCTTGCACGGCTATAACATGCAAAACTGAATTTGCTCAACAACCTCACATCCAGTATGAAATCATTCAATTATAGTAAAGACACACAGATTACAACGAGAAAGAGGAAAACATCTACATGTAAATGTTTAAATTTTGACAGAATAGCAGCTATATTTTAATATAAGTTTGAGTAATGAGCCTGATCAGTTTGTCACGGACGGACAATTTAACAAATTCTGAAAGTTTACGGCTTGTAAAATATAAGTAGTAAAATTGTGTCAAGTTGTGCATGTTCATTGTAAAGAGTATCACTGAAATTGTTAAATGTTTATAGAATTTCGTTGCCATGGTTACCTACTAAAGATAGAATCATTTAAATATTCAATGTCACGGACGGACAGGATAGAATGGGTTTCTAACACTTGTCAGTGATCTTTTGTTATTTCTATCTAAAAACAAAATAATGCCTGACAATTTCTTTTCATCACAGATGTTAGTCTAATGAAGTTGACTTCGCCTGACATATGTATGTAATTTTGAAAGCGAGCTGCAACTTTTACTAGAACGACAAAACGTTTGTCCAGCGGACGGACACTTCCAGTGTCACGGAGACGGACATTTTTTTGTCACAAATGAGCATTATCCCAATTAAAATTGATATTTCAGCCCAGATTCCAGTATTCATATCACTAATAAACTCGGAAAGATGAATAAACTAGAAATTTTGTGTGTCCACAGGACACAGATGCCCCAAATATAATGCAGTCAGTAAGCATTTCTTATTGAGTGCGTGGAAACCATTTTGCATGACCTTTGACCTTTGAATTGCAGACTCCAACTTGAATTTGACTTGTATATATGTGTCATCTACCTACATACCACATTTTAAAAAAAATTCTGTCAAATATTTATCAAGTTATCACTCCAAAACCATTTTGCATATATAATGAGCTGTGACCTCTGACCTTTTACCTGCAGACTCCAAATTCGAACTTGACTTGTATTTTATTGTCATCTATCTACATTCCAAAACATTTTTAAATTCCGTCGAATATTATTCCAGTTATCATCCAGAAACCAATTTGCATATATAATGAGCTGTGACCTCTGACCCTTGGACTTGCGGACTCCAAATTCGAACATTACCTGTATTTTAGTGTGATCTACTTTCACACCAAAAACATTTAAAATCGGTCAAATATTTTGTAAGTTATCGCGAGGAAACAAATTAGGGGGACGGACAGACCAACGGACTGACGGGGCAACGCTTAATACCCCCTCGAGACTTCGTCTGCGGGGGCATGAAAACACTTGTATGTGAGTGTGTGTTGGGGGACGGGTTATTTGGGGGTATATTTATGAATTACAATACCATTTATTGGATTTATGTCATGAAATATCTCCCCAAACTGATAAAAGATATTTACAAAATCATTGAATAAGAAATCCCCTATTGTACCATTGCAGTATAATGCAAATGTCCGTCCGTGACAAAATTTTTGTCCGTCCGTGATATTTTCAAATTCATATTTAGTATATAAATATTTAATTGATCTGGGTTTCGTACATACACATTATAGGTCTTTTGCCAGTGAGATAGCTCAGCATGTTTTTGTTTAAATTTATTACTCCAGCAACAGAACAAAAAACTTTTAAATTTTCTTTCTGTCACGGACGGACAAATTTGCATAAACATGAATAGAAAAATGCGGTTTGACCACTATTGTACAAATATTTCACAATATTTTTCTGCATTTTAGCAAACTGGTGTTTCATCTATAATCATTTGCAAACAAAACACGAGACAATCTAATGATTGTCAAAATAGGACCAAATCAATATTTCTCAAAAGTGTCCGTCCGTGACAGCAGTGTTCAACACCCCTATTCGAAAGTGAGTCATTCCAGTCGCTTTCCGGACCTTACCAAATAAAACAAATATGGATTTTAGAAACTTAAGATATCAATGAAAGATCCGGCAGTGATTACATCATAAGAATATAAAAATTAATTTTTTTCCCCAATGCTCGCTTTAACCGATCAGGCTCTAATACATTTTTCAGATGTTTTAGCACATACATGTACCACATGTTCATGCTTTATCTGCACTCATGTGATATCACCTCATACACGATGTACGCTGTATCATCTGATCTCTTACCACACAAGTAATCATGGTATCTCCTTGGCATATTGGTTGTCGTAACAACAGCCAATGCATCACAGAGAGATTATATTTGCATTCAAAGGATCCTCAAGGGCATAAGTGGATGTATGTGTGGATAAGAATTTCTGGTCTGGTTGGTTAGCGATCAGTTGGAAGAGTGTGTCTTACTTTGTGCAAAGAAAAAAAAAACTACAGATGTACTATACAAAACTAGTACATGTATTGATTCACTTGCCAAAAAACTAAAATCAAATAAACAGGACATTTAGAATTCAGTTTTTCAGGAAGATAAACATTGTATGGGAGGCATATCAATTATTTCATCATACTAGTATACGCACATGTACATGTATGATAGACATCATAACAGCTTTGCTAACAGATCTTTAACCTCACAGTGTAAAACCAACAAATATATTCACGTCTGTAGTAAGAAGTTGATACACACATATTGGTACAGAAACACTCCCAACTGAAACTGAAAATATCATTTCCCACACTATCCATATTGGCCGACAAAACAAAACTTTCCAAAAAACTTTACAAAAACAAGCAACAAGCACAGAACGGGAGCATTTCACTTCTGTCTAACTCTGGCTGTTGACAGGTCTGCCGGTTTCATGCCATCCCAAACAAATACATACATATCCAACTTTTGACATCCACTACATACAAAGGCATCTCAGTAAAACCATGGAGATGGTGAGCCTTACTGCAACCTCCATGGTAAAACCGAGCCCCGTCCTTCAACTTGTATGTCAGCAGGCCCTACTGCAGCTACACATGACCTTTGCCCTTTTGAGTCACATGATAGGGGTACTTATAGTAAGGCAAGCAAGGTAATGCTTTCTCAAGTGCATCACCTTTTTGTGATTTCCTGTGACAGCCCAGTTAAGGCATTAGCGAAAATGTGTAATGGAGATGCTGGGAATAAGATCGTACTAAATGATCGGATACAAAACGAGAGAGCAAATTGCTGTATTTGTACATGTATTTGCTAGGGACTAATAGGGTATGATTCCACATATAATTTATATGCAGCTTGAAACAAAATATCTGTTGCAGACAATCATAATTGATTAGTGAAATTATGGTAATGAAACTATGCTGATTACAATTTGCAAGCAAACAAAAGTGAGGTACATGATTATTAATTTTTCTGTTGTTTCGTTATGTATTTTTTTAGGGGGAGGGGGATCTGGTGGTGTTTCTAGACAAGCTGAAATTGATAATTTTCTTAACCCGTTGCTTACGGGAACCGGATGGCCCCTGTACAAAGTCTATGGGGATTTGCGGAATCTCGAAGTCAACGGGTTAATACTTGAACCACATGTTTTCAAACTGTATCAAGTTATTTTTTGGATAATATGTAGAACCCTCCCCCCCCCAAAAAAAAAATACAGAGACAAAATACATCGACACAGACACAGACACACATACACACACACACGCACACGCACACGCACACGCACACGCACACGCACACACACACACACACACACACACACACATACAGGTATATTTATGGGTCAAACAACTACAACTACCAGCATAATGAGCATACCAAATCCCATTATCCCATCACCTGCTCAGCTTATTACACATGGAATATAGTCCCTAGGGCATAATTCATGTTTTTTTCTACTTGGTTCAATATTTGAATTGTATTGTCAAGAAAATGAATGCACATAAGTATACTACAAGACCACTGAAAATACATTGTGGTTTGGATTTTTTTCCTTATATTAGATTTTTTCCTCAGTGTAATAGCAATTTGAAATGAAGCTTAAATTCAAATTCAAGTTATACTGGCAACAGTTTTATTTTACCTGCCTTTATCAGGTCTATGCAAAGGATTTGTGGTAAAGTTAAACATGTGAACTACAGCATGAAAACAGAAGTTACCGGTCAATTGACTGGTAGGTCCATGGCAGGAGTAACCCAATTTTTGTCTAAACAAAACAATTTACATTAGCCCATCAAACACCTCCAACCACAGTAAAGATAACAGTTGATTAACTTCAGTTAATCTCCTTGGTACATATCTCAGTTCTGATTCTTAACCCGTTGGAGACGATTTGATTTCACTATAACACACATTTTCCATAGACCCCAATACGAGTTAACTCGTACTTAGTCTCCAACGGGTATGCAAGATGTTTTCTTAAGTTGCACCAAGGAGGTATAAAAAACTTCTTGGTTGCACTATAGATGCTTAACCCCAATACCGGATGATCACAAAGATAGCACTTAATCACTTTGTATACATTTATTTTCCATATTCAGACAAAGCAATTTAAGCACTACAAAGCTGTACCAGTAGGCCTACCTGCCCATTAACAGCCAGATGGAAGCAAGACCAATGCAAGACTTTTATGTTCACTTTGTTCCACCATCAACACTCACAGGGATAACAATAAAGTTCATTTCACAGATCAGTGCATTATGCAAATTTGAACCATTAATACTAAAAGCCATGACTGGTGTGAATATGTGAAGTGATACCGAATTCAGTTTGCCAGACATGATTACCTGTTCACTGTAATTTAAAGGAGAAAACCAATCTCCTACATACCACCCTAATGTTGTTGTTGTTGTTTTTTGCTGGCTGGCTTTCGTCGCAGTCATTGGCAGACTCTTCTACAAGCCAACTGGATCCGGGTGCGACATAACACGCTTGCCCGAGTGGCCCGGGCAAGTATAACATCAACAGTCGGGCAATGCATTTGAGAGTGTCAACTAAAATATGCTATGCCGAAATCGGGCAGTAATAATTTGCAAGCAAACCGCTAAGTAAAGTACCAAAACTGTATTGAAACAAAATGAAATAAATAGCTGTTTGTTACGGAGGAAAGCTGGCAAAACATCGCAATTATTTGCTCAAAAGCGTTCTGCAAAAGACCAAATTAACGGGGCGCACGGCAGGAAGTCTGCATACGTAGTATAGTAAGGCAGTGCAAGGGAGTCAGAGAGCATCTGCCTGCCTAGATAAACTTGTCCAAAAAAAAATAAACATGTGAAAATTGTGGCAAGGATTGAAAGAAATTAGCAGAAGTATGGCATGAAAAAATGACTGAGAGTCAGCGCAAATGGTAAGTAAAATGTTTGCACTAACAGAAAAATGTCCACAGCGCCACTGCCAAAAGACTTCGGCAGTGTAGCCGATAGAGATGCCAGTCGCCACATGTGTTAAATGTGTATGGTTTGTATTTTCAAGTCTTAACTTGCGATATTGGCAGGTTAATTTTTCTGCACTTGAAATATGAATAATCTTCACCATCGAAAGTGTCATATGGAGATTTCAGAATAATGATTTGTGAATATTATAGGGTAGTGAATTTAAGAGGGATACTTGGTCAAAAAAGTGCAAATTTAGCAGCTGGAAACATAGCTATCCATTGACGCGCATTCATAGTGCACAGTAATCATCCCCTGAATCTGGGTTGGAAGATGGCAGGCGTGGTGTCCGAGTTTCCTGGCTGGGTAGCTGTTTTATCGAAGAATCTTGTTAGCTACAATATTTTCCCAAGTAAGTGTCACTCTATCTAATAAATTCTGATTAGGTAACATTTTCAACGATTTTGATAAGAATAAGTGCAATATTCTACAGCAAGATTGGTGAATAGGGAAATGGAGAAAGACACGTAAAACTTTAGTTTACACTGATCTACATTTTTTCAACATTTTTTTTTTAGTACAGGGTTTGGGTAATCAATATGCATTCCAAGAGATAATATATTAAGATACGATGAGTTTTTACTGTCCACAAATTAACTCTTGTTGTATAGGCGGTGATCCGGTGTGGCGGTATGACCATCCCCAAGGGAGGGGGCTTAATCCCCCTCTGAGTTTTGAAGCTTAAATTTTTTCCAAAATTGTTGCATTTTTGATAAATTGGAGTAGACACTCGAAAATTATACTCAACACTTTCTGTATAAACACTTGAAACATTTTTATCTGGACATATAGCTGAATATAATTGTTTTATCTACATGTAGATACAAAAAGTTCAACTGGTTAGCTGGTGGTTATTTCTAGAACACTTCAATAACTTAGAAGGCACTTCATTAACAATTAAATCAAAGTTTAATATGAAATCATCAACAATTTTCAATGTACGTGTGAAATCAAATCTCATCAACATTTTGTATGAAACACTACGGTAGAATCAACTAAATGCTTCAAGCGAGAAAGTGTAAGAATGGCTGTGCTGTCTCCGCCCCCCCGGGCGCCCAATCCCAGACAACAGGAAATCGGCCATACGCTTGCTGGACACATTGTTATAATCGTTCTATTTGTAATATAGTGATGAATGAACACAATTAACAAAATTGATACATGAATTTTTCCTAAATATGACAAAAATCATTGACGTGAAAATTTGTGATGTTATGACATGTATTAAGGGGTGTGTGAGTGGAGAGAGAGCGAGTATTAATCAACAAAATCAAATAAATTTTCTGTTATTTTTTTCGGAGGGGGCTAAGCAAAATTTTGCATTCGCGCAAGCAATTTTGCGCTTGTGTTGAATCACATTGCCGCGGTCGGGCAAGTGGCGCAAAAACAGTTAGTGTAGCACCCTGTGATCTAAATAATGAATAATAATAATGATATAGATATTTATAATGCGCAAACATGTCCATCCATAGGATGCTCAAGGCGCTCACAGTAAGTGTCCTTCTTGGTTAAAAATAAGTCTTTGATCAGATATGTCTTTAGATCATTTTAAATATGTCGACAGTCTCAGCCAACTGAATTGATTTATTTCCCCAATTGAAAGTTACTGGCTGTCGTTTAGAAATCACTTGAGCACATATTGGAAATAATGTACATCCACAATCTTCTACAGTATTTTATCATCACTAGCACTGTAAAACTTATGGAATTACACTAACACAACATACATGTAACTACATATATGCCGACCTGTATTGTGACCGACTCAAAACAAAGAAATGTACCCACACATTGTAAATCTTTACTACTGTACGTGTAGTGTGAATAACAATTGATGATTCAATAGAGTCTTCATTATAGAGCTTTTCCAGCATTTTTTGCTCA